>JABUQX010071972.1:7500-37500 GCA_015478945.1 Trachelipus rathkii | reverse complement strand
ATAATATATATTTAACAAATTTTTATGCTTTTTATGTTTATAACGTAAAAAATTGCGTTTTTAAACACCCTAGATCAGTAAATCAAACCACCCACCCCAAACTCCCATCCCCCCGATGATCTATTAATCTGTTGTTTTACCTTTGACTATTGTTTTTATTCAATAAGTATGTGTTAACATAAAACTTTTATTATTTTATTTATTCGTTAAAATAATATATTTTACTAAATTTTATTCTTTTATATTACAACTTTAAAAAATTTGCGTACACCATCTAAAGAAATAAATCAAGCAACCAACCCCACCCCTCTTAACCAATCCTCCCACCTTCCCATTATCTATTGATCTATTGCTCGATTATTTCAAGTCACATTTCGAGTATCATTTTTGGATAGACATAACATAAAAATAAGTTCTTTACACTGATCAACGAATATATGCTAACTTAACAAACTTTTTACATTAATAGCATAAACATGCATCACATGAACAAGAGATATGTACAACGACAAGCCATAAACATACCTTAAGCACGAATAAACTGCTAACATTAACAAAGTTCCATACTTAGCAACAGTAAAGTAACTAACCTACCATACAAACGTAACCTATTCACCCTTTTTCAAACATATCTCTAGCATATCAATGGTAATTTTACATTAACATGGTATTATTTAACAAAAATTTATCATACCTTGCCTAATTTCATATTGACCAACGAACATATGCTAACGTAACCTTAACATAGTAATATTTAGCAAAAATTTATCATAACCTTACCTAACTATCACAATCCAACGAATAATGCAAACATAAAGTTTATCAAACATACAAAAAATAATTCTCTTGAATAAAATATCTCCTAGTAAAGTGTATAGTTTACTGATCCTAAATGCAGTAAATCAGTAAATCAAAAAACCAACCCCAGCCCAGCCCTTCCCTCCCCTCCCCTCCCCTCCCCTAACATATCATAACCCGATCTAAGAATATAATATACTTTGATAAAAATAAATACCTTAAGGACCGAATAAACTGTAAATTTAAACAAAGTTATAACTAACAACAGTAATGTAACTTTCATTGCATTACAGACGAACCTAAATTTACACTTCTCAAGCATATCTCACCAGAGAATATTAATTTTAATTAAACATAGTATTATTTAACAAAAATTATCATGATCTAACTATCTAGTATCATACGGGTTACCGTAATAAATGCTAACAACAAAGTTTTCTCACTCAATAAAGCTAACATATCATAAACCTAAATAAGAATTATAATGTACATAGATTCATAACTTACCTAATTATCATACTGAACAATGAATATATGCCAGCGTCTCAAAGTTTATCACATCAATAAAGCTAACATATATAACCTGAACAAGGATATAATGTACAAAGACAAATAAAAACCTCACATGAGAATAATCTGCTAACATTCACAATTCCCTACTTATCAAGTAAAGTAGAAAGTCGCACTAAAATTTCAATCTACCCTACTTTACAACCCACATCATCAGCAACTAAAAGCAGTATATAACAATAAATATCCTTTAACGAAAATGTCAACCTATTCAAAGATATCCAAGCACTTGAACTATTGAATTGAACTCTCCTTCATCAAAGTGTCATGCATATCAAATATAACATTCATTATTGAACTATGAATAAAGCTTAGGCAATTAGAAATTCTCGCAAACCTATACATTACTCAGCAAAAAACATAACCTAGGCTCACGTTTCATACCACTCATCACCAGCTAACACATTAAATATCTTACGAAACTATCATTTCTCTAACAAATTAGATTAGTTCACATTGTCATATAATATTTAACAAAAACTAACAGAAATAAACATGCATATCATATCTAACACTGCAATAGGCGAAAACCTTACAATGTTACTAACATTTGAACTATGAATAAGACATTAAAATTTGGACCTATGAATAAGTTCTCAACCTACCCCTCATTACACAGCAAAAACTCAACCTATCCCTGTTTTTCAATCATATCATCCGCAGCTAAGGCAGTATTACCTAACAAAATTCTTTACCAAAGTGTCCAAACTATCAAAAATACCGGCATCTTGAACTAATGAACTGATATACTTCATCAGAGTTAGAACAATTTCTCAACATCATTTTGAACTATGAATAAACGTGACATTAGCAAAATTCTCTGGCAATCCTAACATTACTCAGCAAAAGCTTAACCTAAGCCAAAGTTTCTTACACATCATCACCAGCTAGCACAGTAATATCTTACAAACTTATCATTCTAACAAACTAGCTAAACCCTACAGAACCTAAACACCTTAACTACGATAAATGCTTAATTAACAATGTGTACAGCTATCAAAACAAGATATTTTCAAATTACATTATACAATTTAACTTAAGCAAGATACGAAGAACGTGTCAAATAGTACAAAAACTCTAATCATTTCCGTCAAATATGTCTCTTACACCATAACAAACTAACCTACCTAGCAATAATAGGGTTAATCGAACTTACTTTATATATGTTACTGGCTCCCAAGATCTCGAATATGAGGGTTATAAGTTCGTAGAGGGTGTCGGGACCCCAAGCAGGTCACTTCGAAAAATGATGGAAAGTAAAAGAATAGGCGGCTAATTTGGATATACATAGAGAATGAGAAAGGAGCCTGAAGCTGAAGAGTTTAAGTTGGCATATGGCACGGTGCTTTACTCCGTGCGGCGCTGAGTAGTAAATATTGTATAAATAATCCAAATTGTATCAAAATATATTTCTATAAGATATAGATCCGAATATATGGTTTGAGGCCCCTTGAGTAAAGGGTTCCAACTGTCCGCCTGCCTGCCAGCCCACCCCGGCACGAAACCTGCGCGTCCGCGCGCGCCCGCAGGAGCGATCCGGCGTGAAACCGGCATGAGAACGCAAATGTGTTCTACCCCTCCAGCCCCTCTATGATCTATTGATTGTTGATCTATTGATCTATGATTCAAGTCATATTTTTATGAAAATGGTTATGTTTTTACTAAAGCAGTAAATCAGAAATCAGTAAATCAAACTCCCTCTCCGCCACCCTCCTACCATCCATGATCTATTGATTCAAGTCATATTTTTTGTATTAAAATTGTTATGTTTTACATACCCTAAAGCAGTAAAGCAGTAAATCAGTAAATCAAACCACCCACCCCACTCCTCCCACCCTCCCATGATCTATTGATCTATATTCAAGTCATATTTTAATAAAATAACATCCTAATATCGATTATTTTACCCCAAAATGGGAAAATTCAATAATACCAGACCTATCCTCCCACTCAACCATAATTCTAATTGAGCTTTTGATGCTCTGGCTCAGAGTCTACCGATAAATATTTTGGCAAAACATAAAAACCAGCTTATACAATTAGAAGCTTTATTATTAGGACAAGCCGGTTCTGCTTAATGATAAAACATGCGAGGATACGATAACTCTGAAACAACAAAACAACACATCTATGAAACCCCGAAAAATGGCTAAATTAACAAGTTCCACACTTAACAACAGTAAAGTATATAACATAGCGTACAAAACGTAACCTATCACACTTTGTCCAATAAGTAATCTCTAAACATATGAAGTATATTCATTAATATGTATATTAACAAAAAATTATCATAACCTTTCTAATATCATTTTACTGACCAACGTAATGCTATAACGTAACAACAGTTTTTTTACATTAACATAGTTAAAATTAACAAATTTATTTTATAAAAAACCCCTTTTCAGACACATTCCTCACGAATTGTACAAGAATTTCATCTCATAAGGATAGACTTTAAAAATAGTCTTTGAATACCAAGTGATATCAAAGTAAGTGTTATAGTTACTATCATAAATCAGTAAATCAATAAATCAAACCACCGGCCCCATCTTTCCCCTTTCCCTCCCCTTCCCCTCCACCCTTCCATAATCTATTGATCTATTATTATCAATATTGATTCAAATCATATTTCGAGTATCGTTTTCGAGAAACATAATATTAAAATAAGTTTTTTAAATACTGACCAACGAATATATGCTAATGTAACAAAGCTTTCACACCAATAAAGCTAACATGTCACAACCCGAACTAAGAATATAATGTACAACGGCAAACCGAACATACCTAGCAAATAAAACTGTTAACATTAACAAAGTTACCATACCTTAACAAAACAGTACAATTATTGACTATTGGATTTGCAATCAAACGTACCTAATTACACTTTTTCAAGCATATATCTACCAAAGCAATGTTAATTTTACATTAACATAGTGATATTTAACAAAAATTTATCATAATCTTACCTAAATGTCATACGAGTTAGCGAATAAACTACGAGATTACGTCACCATATAGCTCACATCCAAATTTTAGCCCGATACAATAAGCCTAACCAGGGTTCATAGAGCGAATTTGACTTTGGCGCTAAGGGGCAACACCCCCTTAGAATGATCCTAGGAACACCAAAATTTGCCAGAAATCAGTTTATCACACCAACTAACAATATACCAAGTTTCAAGCCGATACAATAACTCTATCATACCAAAACAGGCTATCTACGAAACTGTTACCTAACTACTGGTATCACCTATATAACGTTTATAGAAGGAAGGCTTACAATTTTGGGGGGTAGAGTCAAGCCAAATTGATTTGTAATGTTTTAAATATGTGTTAGCAGGAATAGAACTAAGAGGAGAGCTCATAGCAAGAGAGTTAGATTGGGAATATAATTGATTATCAAAGAAGAAATAGTTATTGGAGACAGCCACAGTTAATAGTTCTTTAAAATCGGATTTAGTGAAATTCATGAATGTAGATTGAGAATGAAAAATTATATTTAGTAAGATATATATATGGTATGTATATATATGTATATGAGGTAATAACATTTGGTAGAAAAAATAAACTTCTAAATTATTTAGACTGTATGTACTAAGAAGAATTTTGTAAAGTATATTGATTTATACTGAAGGTGTTAAATAAGGGACTAAAAATTTTGCTAAATTGTAATTATGTGTGTTGTAAGCGGCTAGAATAGGGCAGATGGGAATGTTATTTTTATGAATTTTGGGACCATATAAGGATACGGGAGCGGAGTCTCTAAAGATAGATGTATCATATTGGATCATTCATTTGAGATTTTGTATAGACAATTTTTTCGTAGCACGGTTAATTTTTCTTCTAATATAAAGATAGCTTTTAGGGTTCTCGTCTGTGAATTTAAATTTGTTAGATCAATAATATTATTTTTACTTTATTAGTAATCAGATCATTAAATAACATACACCATTTTTTGTCGGGTTTACATACGATGATAGATTTTTCATTTTTGAGAGATTTTAAAATGTAATTTTAGGAATAAATATCGAAAAAACTTTGATTAAAGTTCCAAAGAAGCCTTTGTGCAATAAGGTAACTGTCAACTGCCTAACATTAAATTCACTACATACATTCATATATTTTTTATTTAGTTAGGTATCAGGTTTATTTAAAATAAACTACATTAAATTAGTCTTGTTGGGTTTACATATGATGTTAGATTCTCATTTTGAGAGATTTAAAGTGGTGAATCCTTATTTAGAGCAAATAAATATAAAAAAAACTGAGATTTAAAATTCCAAAGAATACTTTGTGCAATAAGGTTAACTGTCAACTGCCTAGCATTAAATCCATACAGAAAAAAGATAACGAGACTTTATCCTTTTTTAGATTGAGCATTAAAAAATCAACCACACGCATCTCTTAAGTGTAACCACCGAACCTTACCTTCCCAACCTTCACCAAAACATTTGTTAGCCACTTACCTTCTTTATAAATGCAATAGCATAAACCCCTAATATACAGAGCCTACCATTTAACATCTGGCTATTTGGAACTTCATACAGAATTTTGTTTTATAAAATATCTTTTCCAAAAACTAACTTTTCGTCTTAACATACAACTAATAAAAACTTAATAAAAATTCCGATTTGAACCTTTAGCTCTAAACAAACCTTTTATATTAAAATACCTTTTTTACGACCAATCACTATACAAAGTTAAACAAAGAATCACAAACTTCTATCAATTCTATCTTCAACTAAAAACCTATTTTTTCTTTTTAATCTAAGATACTCCAATTTCCCTTGCTTACAATCATAAAGACTCCCTACTCTCTCTGCGCTCGTCCGTCATATATAAGTATTCATGTGGTGACTGTCAAGACCTATGTTGGGATCAACGCCAAATCACGTCGGATGGACGATCATAGAGGCTGCTCAGCTAGAAAGGTTCCTTCACCAACCCTCCCACATCTATTATCAGAAACCATAGCCATAATTAAAAATCGCCTATAAATAACAACATTTCACGATACTGACACAAACCAACCAATTTACTGATTTAAAGATTCTAGAATCACTCTATATCTCCAATCCTAAAACCTCTCTCAACAGTGATAGTGGTCCTTTCAAATTGCAACTCACAATTTAAATAATTGTATTCAACTGATATCATAACCTTTTTTGGATACTATGTTTCGCATAACGAATACTTGCTGTTATAATTAAATTTGATAAAAAAAAACTTATATTCGATGATTTTGAAATGATAAATTTCCCGAAACGTTGATTTGTAATTTTTTTTGCTGAGCCACACTGATCTTTGTTAATTTTAAATAGATTCCATCTCTCTAATTTGTGTACTTACTATTTAATATTTATAAAGAAAAACTATTCATAGGAAAAATTTTAATTACATTAAATAATAATTATGTTTAGAGCATTAGTTTTATCTATTCTATATCATATTAATTTTAAACATGCAAAAAAACGTTCCAAACTCGTATCGATTTGTTGAATGATGTGGAGTCAACATATATTTTGAAACTAAACATCATTCCATTACGGTCCGGGCCACATTTTGATTTTCCGAATTCTTAATGAAAAGTTGTACTAATAAATTATTTTTACTTTTGCTTTTTTTCTTAATCTATTAAAATAGCAGCACGAAAAACGTAACTGTTTTCACTACAATTATACCTCATGATGATTTTTCGGCTTGTTTTTCGGGCGCGATAGCGAAGACCCTCTTCGGTGCGTAGCACGTTATTCTCAGGACAAGTCTTTGCTCCGTTAGGACACAAAGCTTGTTATTTATGAAAAAAACCAAATTTCCTAGAAATATATTAATATACTATATAATATATTATAAATTAATATATATATATATATAATATATATAAATATATATAATTTAATATTATATATATATTAATTATAATTATTATACATATTATATATATATACGTATAATATAATAATAAATAATAGATATAATATAATAATATATATTAATATATAAGTAGTACAGACACTCTCGTCGTAGCCGTATTTAGGTCTGAAGGAGTTATTGTATCGTTATGAAACATGGTATATATTCTATTGGTGGGTTAAAATGATTACCGCCGAGTTTCGGTAACGCTTGGTGTATTCTATGGGGTAGCTGCCCCCGAGAGCGGATGTAAAATTGTGCTGGCTACGCCCTTTTTCACTTCCAATCGAACGATTAGGCCTACGTAGTGTAATACCCGTCGAAGTCTATTATTATTATTTATTATAATTATTACTATTATTATATGATTATTATCATTATTATTATTTATTATTATTACGTCGAAAAATCGAACCCTTGGGTTCGATTTTGAGCCGCCTCCTGCTTCAGCTCCTACATCGACTCTGGCTCCAACTCTGGTTCCGACTCCGATTCCGGCTCCGACTCTGGTTCCGACTCCGTACGGATCGAAGATTCTGAGTCGAAAACGATTCCTGTAAGGAATTGTTTTTTACGCACTCCGACTCCGACTCCGATTTCGCGCCGCGCCGGTTCCGGTTCCGACAACCCATTATAATATTATATTATAATTATATATATAAAATATATTATTATAAATATATATATAAATAATATATATATAATTATAATATATATATAATTATAATATTATCAATATATAAATATAATATATATAGTATATTTATATATAGGTGAAGTGACCGTGGACAACCCATGGGTGCTACCCCACAAACTAGAATGAGTAGAATGATAGAAACTCGGTATATTACCTTCTTATAGGTACTTTGCTGTAAACGAGATCGAAATGACCTCGTGGCACCCCAAGGGATGCTTAGGCCAAGCTGAATATTGACGTAGAATGATGAAACTCGATATGCCGGCCTTCTTATAAGGTACCCTCGTACGTGTAGAAGAGTAAAATCACCAAGCCCCCTAGTGATGGGGCTGAGCAACTAAACTTATGATATGACATAAAAGCGATAAAAATTCGAAGAACCAGACAATTGAACGCGTATTTACGAGACAGAAGAGGTAAAATCGGTCTTCGATCCCCTAAGCGAAAGCCTGTAGCCCCAAAACCTTGAATATGATCTAGAGCGATGAAATTTGATATACAGCCTTTTATAATGTAGTTACATCGATACAGAAGAGGTAAAATCACACACTATATTGTATCTTCGATTCAGAAGAGGTGCATATATTGACATAAGAAATGTTGAAATCTTGATCTACAGCCTTCTTATAATGTAACCCTCGTGTAGAAGAGGGTAAAATAAACTTTGCCGTAGGTTGATGGGCTTGTGCCCCCAAACTGAATATGAACTAAAACATGAAATTTATTATACATCACTTCTTATCATAATGTAACAGTCGACACAGAACGAGTCAAGAAATGCATCACGACCCCTAGATGAGGGCTGCTGGCACCTAAAACTCATTGAATATTAGCAAGAATCGACGAAACTTGGTTCAGTCCGTCTTAGCGAGTATCTCTGGTGGCAACCAATGGTGACAACGACGCGGGGGACCCCAATTGATGAGTGCTACCCTAAAACCTGAAAACTATGCTAGAGTATAGAAAGCCTCCCTTTGGTATACAACCTTCTGGGATGCTAATCTTAGATGCAGCGCGGGGGTAAAATGATCGCGGAGCGCCCCAAGGGGCGTGACCTGGCCCTAAAACCCTGAAATATTTGACGTAGAACCGATGAAACCTGATAACAGCCTTCTTTATAAGGTACACCCGTTGTTAGAAGATGTAAAAAATGCACCAAGCCCACTTAGGCGATGGGCTGACAGCCTAAAACTATTGATATTGACATAAACGATGAAATTTTGCGTATACACCTTCTTATAATAACATAGGTACAGAATATTTTTTAAAAAAATAAAAAATAAGAAAAAGAGAAAAAAAGAAAGAAAAAAAATTAAATTTTTTAAAAATTTTTTTTTATTCTTTTGGTTTAAATTAAAAAATGCGCGATATCATGCATAAAGAGTTAAGCATCATTAATCAAGACACCCTCCCCTCCTCTCCAAACCCTGATCTGTGAGTTATGATCCATTGATCTATTGATTCAAGTTCATATTTCAAGTAAATAAAATATAAAATAACATAAGAAAATAAGTTTTTTTATACTGACCAACGAAAATAAGCCATAGCATAGTTTTCACATCAATAATCTAACAGTCATAATCTGAACACAAAGAATATAATGTAAAACGACAAACCTAACTCGCTTTAACACCGGATAAACTGCGAACATTAACAAAGTTCCATACTTAACAACAGTAAATAACAAACATTACGAGTAAAGTAACCTACTCACACCTTTTCTAGCATATCACTGATAATGTTACGAAGATGCTCAATATTAAACAAAAATTTTATCATAACCTTGTCTAATTATCATACTGATAATAATATATGCTAACCGTAACAAAGTTCCACATCAATAAAGGCAAACATTACCTTCAACTGAACTCGAACTATATGTACAACGACAAAATACTAAATATTCTTATGCCTGAATAAACTCTTAATTAACAAAGTTTCCCACACATAACAACAGTAAAGTAACTTAAACATAGCATACAAACACGTAACCTATTCACATTCAGTTCTCGAACAAATATCTCTAAACAGATCGTCTGTTAATTACATTAACATAGTAACATTAAAAAAAATTTATCATAACCTACCTAATTATCATACTGACACAATATATGCTAATGCGACAAATTTTCACATCTAATATTCTACATGCAGTAATCTGAACACAAGACTAATAATGTTTACACGACAAACCTAAACACGCGTTAAGCACGATAAACTGCTAACATAACAAAGTCTAGGACATAAAACAGTTAATCAGTAATAACAATTGAGCCAGAACTAACCTACTCACACATTTTATAACATATTCATGGATAGTTTCTTACCATTAACATAGTATATTTAACAAAATTTTATATAACACTTGTCTTAATTGTCTTACTGAATCAATGAATACATGCAAACTTAAAACAAAGTTTTCAAATCAAATTAAAGCAAAATAGCATAACGAACTACGAATATAAGTACACAATGACCAAAACCCTAACATACCTTGCGCTCGAATAAACTGTTAACATAAACAAAGTTCCATTCCTAACAACAGAAAGTATACAATGCATACAGAAACAGGTACGAAGCTGATGCAGTAAATATTCATTTAACAAACCAGTATCGCGCTGTGTTGTTTATATTATTTTAATTTCAGTTCTTTAAAACTGTTCTGTTTTAAAAACATTTTATATATTTTAAATTCATTTTCTAAAAATTTTGTTTTAAAAAACTTTATTTATTTTTAATTTTCATTTCTTCAAAACATTTTTGTTTAAAAAACTCACATTGTTTTATTAGATTTCATTCTGAAAAAGCTTTTTTTTTTAAAAAAAACACTATTTTAGTTTTATTTCATTAAAAACTTTTTGTTGTACTAATAATTTATTCTTTTTATGTTTATAACGAAAATTTTTTTTTTTTACATACCCTAAAGCAGATAATCAGTAAATCAAGCCACTATCCATCCTCCCTCCAACCTCATCCTATTGATCTATTGAACCAAGTCATATTTGTATCATTCTGGATAAACATATCAAAAAATATGTTCTTTTTTTTATAACTAACCCATCGAATATTGTTGAACATAACAATTTAACATTCAATAAAGCTAACATACACTAACTGATGTAAGAATATAATGTATAGCATCAAACCTAACATACTTAACCTGAAATAAACAGTCAACATTAACAAAGTATCCATACTTAAACAGCAGGAAGTAAACTAACGTGCATACAGCGACTACATATTCACACATTTTTTCAAACATATCTCTATTATTATCATTAGTATTTTACAATTAACATAGTAACATTTAACAAAATTTTCATAGTACCTACCTAATAATCATTACTGACCCAACGAATATATGCTAATGCTACAAAGTTTCACATCAATAATCTAAATAAACCTGAACTAAGAATGATAATGTAACTCACAAACCATAACACATCTTAAATCACGAATAAACAGTACATTAACAAAGTTTTCATACTTTGAACAACAGTAAGTAACTAACATTGATACAGAAGTCCCTATCAACACTCTTTTCAAGTGAAATCACTTTATTTTTACATTAACATGAGAACAGTACAATAATTGTACAATAACCTAAACCTAATTATCAACGGGCCAACGAAATTGTGAGATAACCAAGTTTTCAATCAATAAGCTAACATCATCATAGCCGAACCTAAAATATAAGCACAATACAAAATCTAACATAACCTTACGCTCGAAATAAACTGATAACAATACAAATTCCATCTTTAACAACAGTAGAAGATAAACTAAACAATGCATACGTACGCACAGTACGAAGCTGATGAGTAAATATTTCTTTAACAAATCAGTATCGCGCTGTGTTTGTTTATTTTTATTTATTTTATTTATTTTATTTCATTTCTTTAAAACTTTTGTTTTTAAAAAACTATTATTTATTTTTAATTTCATTTCCTTAAAATTTTTTGTTTTTAAAAAACCTTTATTTATTTTTAATTTCATTTATTTAAAAATTATTTTTTTTAAAAAACTTTTATTTATTTTTAATTTTATTTTTAAAAACTTTTGTTTTTAAAAACTTATTATTTTAATTTATTTCTTAAACTTTTTGTTTTTACTAAAAAAAATTTTTTTTTTTATGTTTACAACGTAAAAAATTTACATTTTTAACCCTTTAAGTCCTAAGCGGTCACTGGTGACCGCATTTCTATGATTGATATTATTGGATAAAATGTATCGAATTTTTCGATTTTTTTTATAAATCTAATAAAAGTATCGGATTGTAATCGATATAACTATATAATACTAACCAAAAATTGAGCATTAATTCTTTCAGCACCATGGTGAGAAGTGGTGTGGAGCTCTCTCTCAAAAAAAATTTTTTTTGAAATAGTGATTTTATTCTTTATAGTTATTATAAAAGTTTTTTTACGTTGTTGTCAGATTTATGTAGGAAAAGGTGAAAAAAATATATGTATTCATGATATTTTCGTTAAAAATAGCCTTTCGCTGCTCAAACGCACTTGCAAATCATGCGGTCACGGGTGACCGCTTCGGATTTCGAGGTTACTAGTGTTTCAAAATCCAAAAATTTTTTGTTTTTTTTTAACAATTCTATTACCGTGTTTAGTATTATACTACTATATGAATATATATATAATATATATTATATATATAATATATTATATGATAATATATATAAATAATAGTATTTATACTATATATGCGTTAGTATAGTATATAAAATAATACTTATATATATATAGTATTATTAATATGAAATAGTATAATAGTATATATATATATATTATATTATATAGTTCAAATATATATATATATAGTATATTAATATATAATAAGATATATATATTATATATTAATATATATAAATAATATATTTCCATCTTAATAAGTAATATAATACAGTGTTTTTTTGGTAATCTGACTTTTTTGAACTTTTTTTGAAATCTATATTCCATTTCTGCATGGTTTTCGATTAGTATTTATATACATGCATAATAATAATATACGATTTCCAAAAGAAGAAAGTTATAGCTGTATATGTATATATTATATATATATATATATATATATATATAATATATATATTAATATATATATACTATATAATACTATATAATGTATACTAAATAATATATATATTATATACTATATATATATATATATATATATATATATAATACTATATATCTATATATATATATATATAATATATATATATATATATATTATATATTTATTAATATATATTATAAATATATATATAGTAGAGTATATAATATATATATATATATATATATTTATAATTAGATTATATATAATAATATATTTATATATTTATATATATATATATATATATATAATAATATATTAATATATAAAATAATATATATAATATAATATAATATATATATATTTATATATATATATATATATATTATATATTACTTTATATTCATATTATATATACGAGTATTATATGTGTATAATATATTGGAATGCATTTACGTATATTTGTATAAATGTATATATTATATTATATATATAGTATATGATATATATTTATATATAATATATATATTATAATTATATATAATATATATAATTATATATTATAGTATTATTTTATGCATATAAAATATATTGAATATATACTAAATTCCTAACTTTTTTCTTTTTATTTTTTTTTATATATATATAATATATATATATATATATATATATATATATATGATATAGATTATAATATATAAATATATATATATATATATATACGGTACATATATCTTCCTTTGGAAGAATACCACTCTGTGGATGAGCAAATGATTCCTACAAAAGCCCATCACTCTCTCAAACAATATCAACCGAATAAGCCACATAAGTGGGGATATAAAGTCCTCACAAGAGCCGGAGCAAGTAGGTATTGTTTAATGATTCTTTTTTACAGGAAAAGGGACAGTTACTGACGAGAGGGGCGTGTGTCTCTTCTTCCTACGTCTTGCAAGTTGACTCGAAAGTATACCAGAAAAAAGAAGTACAAATATTTTTTGACAACTTTTATTAGGTGGCTAAGGTTTTGAGGGAGAAGGGGAGTTCTCTTTTGCTCACTGGTGGCGCCCAATCACTGAAAAGGAGCACATTCAAGAGATGAAAAGATCTGAAGAAGAGACGGAAGGCGGAAGCATGATTGATTTGGTGATAGGGTTACTGTTGTTGCCATACGTTGGTATCGATAACAAGTCTTACACTATTATCCAATGTATGCTGTATAATGAACCACACGATAGTGCCGCCATGTGGAAGCTAAGTAAAAACAAATATTGATTATCGAGAGGACTTTGTTGTACAGAATAACAACAATTACCGATGCGGAGTTGATCTGACGGATATGCTCATGAGCTATCACTGGATCAACTTCAGTCCAGAAAGTGGTACACTTCTATCTTTATTATTTGTGGACCTTAGCGTTAGTCAATCGCCTTGCTGTTTACGCAGGTCCATGTGGCAAAGTCTTCCTCAAAAAGAACATCTGCCACTAGTCGATTCAAAAACGACATAGCGATGATGGCTTATGAATTGTCAGGAGTATGGCACCCCCGCGAGGAAGACCTTCGAACCGGTGCTGGTCCGGGCCCGGCCGGGCCGAGGCGGCGGCCGGGGCCGGCCGTCCGGGCCAGCACAAGAAGCGAGAAAAACAGAGGATATCCTCCCTCTCAATCTGTCAGTATGACAACCTTTTCCCACTGGCCACTAGTACAGAGGGGAGAAAAACTGCAAACTTTGCAAATAAAGCTCAAGACGTCATTCCAGTTGTGCGAAAAATGTAAAGTCATCTGTGCCTCTCCCTCTGTTCAACAAAAATTACCACGTGCTTTGTTCAATATCATAAGCATTAGTCTAGTCTTCTATTACCCTCTCTCTACCATATGCCTCGTATATTATATATATATATATAATATATATATATTTTATATATATACTACTTATATATATAATATATAGTTATTATATATTAATATTAATATATATATAGTAATATAATAATGATTAATATATAAATATATATAATAAATATATATAATATTATATATTATATATATTAATATAAATATATATATATATATATATATATATATATGATTATATTAAATATATATATATATTAGTATAATATATATATATATATTATATATATATATATAAATAATTTATATATATACATTACATTTATATATAATATCTTCTTATTATGATACCATGATATAATATATATATGTTCTTATATATATATATTATATATATATATATAAATATAATAATATATACATACAATAATATTATATATATATAATTAATATATATATTATATATATATATATATTACTATTATATAATATAATATATATATATATATATATATATATTAATACTATATAATTATAATATATTAATAAATCTATTGAAAATAAAATCATCATAACATTATTATTATAATTATATATATGAAAAAGAAAATATATAATATATAATAATATATATATAATATTGATATAGTATATATATATATATATATATATATATTATATAATATAATATATATTATATATTAATATAATTGCACACATAAAAAATCCTTAAAGGACGAATTTCAGTAATTATAGTCTAATTTTAAAATTTGAAAAGCATAACATTATTATTTTTTATTACCGCGATTGCATGTTTTAGTTAGTAATTTCCAGTATTATAGCCAAATTATTGCTTGAGGCTGAAATTTGAACAATATACTCTTACTTAAGTCCGGACCGAACACCGGTGATAGTTTCTATTTTGGCACTAAAAAAGTAATTTTTTTTTTCAAAAACCAGATATGTTTTATTCATTTCTTACTTCACTTGAATTTGTGCAGGATAAAAATTTTTCGTACAATTTTTTTAAATTCAAGATAAAGAATTTTAACTAAAGCAGATAAAACAGTAAATCAGTAAATCAAACACACACCCCTCTCCCAACCAATCCATGATCTATAGATCTATTGATCTATTAGGATAACAGATAACATAACAAAGTTTTACCCACAGGTTAAAGTTAAACTACGAACATACTTAACACACAACAGCGCACGAATAAACATTCAATCACTACATCTAACCAATAAAGTTCACATGGGGGAAGTAAAAACAATTTCATTTTTATAAATATTAATTTCAATGAAAGCATTATATAATACATAAAAAACTATTATTATTATTTAACATATTAATTCATCTAATAATGGGACAAAGGATTCTGTATAATTGAGCAAGTTCTAAATATCTCTCCAGAGATTCAACACCTTGAAATGAAATGTAATGATAAATACCACTGCAACCCACTAAACATTTTTCTGAATATTGGTGCACAGCATTCAATTCTCTCGCTCCAGAGAGAAGTAAAAGCTATCCATGCTGATAGCTATTAGCGCACTCCCTGTAAATCGACATTATACGTTTAAAACCACATGTTTCCACTGTAAATATCATAATTTACCATATGAGCTATATGTATTAGTCTCGATTATGTCACATCGTTAAGATGCGATGTTAATTTCATATTTTATGTTAATCAAAGCTTATATTTCCAAGATTCTCGAAACTGTGAACCTTATCAGTACGCCATAGTTCCGCACCCATCGATGGTTCTCCAATAGTTGCCGTACATCAAGGATTTTAATATTGTCACACGACGAGAAAGAAGCATATATTCTATTAGAACCTCTCTCACTGTCGCGCAAGTCAGAATATTTCACTACGCCTCAATTCATCGAGATAACCACACTCATCGTTACCCAAGACAAGACGATGTCTATAACCTTATCGAATTCTTCAGCAGAAATGAATAGGGGTCTATTATTTGAACCCTGCAGGAAATACAAGGCAATGTATCGGTCTCCAGTCGCTGTTTACGAATAAATATAAAATGACACCCCTTAACTTAATGACTTCGTATAAGATATCAGACAAACAAGACATAGAGATGCGAGAAGATGTCATTTGTACCCGCACAGCGACGATAAATGTCTTACTGATGGAAATCATGTGCGTACAACCCTTCAATGTAATGAGATTCTTTCTTCAAAAAATCGAGAAGAAAGTAAAACAAGGATATATCGCAGAACGAACCAATAACGTTTTCAATAAGTCTATACAACCATGCCATGTAACAGCTTTGTTTAACATGAATCGCATCAGATATTTGTAATTTTCATTTCTAGTACTACGAGCAATTCCTTGTCACCGTTTAGTATTTCTATTTGTCATTAGATACGAATCGAGAAAATGTTCACGCTCCTCACTATTTTCGAAGCATTACTACAATACCTGTTGATTCTTTTTTTACCGTTTTCAACATTACGCTAATACTTTGATTCTTGTTTTTCACAGGATTCATAACAAATTTATAAAAACATTTAATGTTTTGCTAATATCGTTATTCTTTTTTTTATTATTTATATAATTATTCATTAAAATTTTTAGAACAAAACCAACAAAAAATTTATTACGACATAACCATCTATCTTACTGATTCAGACGAGAATGTTAATCATACTAATGTTTAAATATAACTCTGTCCAGATGCGGCTGTATGGCCAAAAATTACCAATCTCAAGTGTTCCAACGCAAACTATTGACATACCAATGTTAATTAAATTTATCATAGTAATATATATCATCATCATAACCCTAATTAACAAATTGAACTACTACGAATAAATGCTAACATACAAAGTTTTAACGTCAGTAAACCTCTCAAAATATAGTTTTATGTAATTTTAATTTATTAAATTTGATTTTCAAATTTATTCTTTTTAATTATTGTTTAATTTAAACTATATATATTATAATATATTATTATATAATATTATAGTATATATATAATATATATATATAATATATCTATATAATATATAATATATATTATAGTATATATATTAGTATATTTATAAGATATTTAATAAACTTTATTTTGTTTATTTTATGTTAAATATATTTTTTAATTTTTTATTCTTTTTAAGTTTTAACTGTATTTTCTGCACTTTTAATACCCCTAAAGCAGTCAAATCACGTAAATCAAACCACCCATCCCACCATCCTCCCCCCCCCCCCGCGTTCCTCACTCCTCCTCCGAATACCTCATGATCTTAATCATCTATGGTTTAGTCACATATTTCGCTATCATTGTTGGATAACTACAACATAAAAATAATCTTTATACACAAGATTAATGAGTATATGCTAACGCAACGCTCCCCTCCCACCCCGTGAGCTCTTGATCTATTGATCTATGTTCAGTGTCACATTTCGAGTATCATTTGGATAAAAATAGCACACAAATAAATTCTTTATACACTAACCAACGAATATATGTTAACCTAAAAATGGTTTCACATTATTAAAGCTAACACAGCATTACATGAACAAAGATTATAACGTACAACGACAAACCTAACACACCTTACATCCCGAATAAACTACTAACATTAACACGAAGTACCATACTAACAACAGTAATACCTAACACAGGCTGTACAAAACGTAAACCTATCACAACTTTTTCAAGCTATACTCTAACATATTTAATGTTATTTACATAACATGGTAATACTATTAACAAAAATTTAGATAGCCCTGTAATTAATTCTCATACCGACAACGAATACAATGCTAACGTAACAAAGTTTTTCACTTTAACATCGTAATATTTAACAAAAATTCATCATAACCTTACCTAAATATCATAATCCCCAACTAATAATTGCAAACAAAGTTTTATCCAAACATAACATCAAAATAACAAGTTTTTATCCAAACTAACATAAAAATAAATTTTGAATAAAATTATCATAATTATAATTATAATAGTTTACTGATTTTTAAAGCAGTAAATCAAGTAATCAAGCAACCCACCCGCACACTCCTACCACCCATCCATGACCTTAATTGATCACAATTGATCTATTGATTTAAGTAACATTTCGAGTATCATTTCGGATAACATAGCGCAGAAAGATTATGTCTTATACTAACCATCTTTATATATGCCACGTAACAATGTTCACGTTAATAAAGTAACATAGCACTTACCTATGAACTAAAAAATAATGATAACGACACAACCTAACACTCATACCCGAGCCCCATAAACTACCTAAAAATTAACCCAAGTCATACTAACATACAGTAATACCTAACACAGCGCGCAAAACTTAACCTTAATTCAGACTTTTTCACGGATAACACTTACGCTTAAAAGTATTTTAATGTTAAAGATTAATATTTAACAAAAAAATTAGCATACCGTCTATCATCATACTGAAACGAATTAATCTAACTTAACAAATTTTTTACATCAAATTCGTAATATTTAACAAAAACTCATCACAACCTTGTCTAAATGTCATCCCAACGAATAATGCAAAACATAAAAAAGTGTTTAACCAATATAACAGAAATAACATAACAAAGTTTTAACTACACATAACATAAAATAAGTTCTTGAATAAAATAATCACAAGTTAAGCTAAAGTTTTCAACATGAATCAGATGAAATCAGTAAAAATCAGTAAATCCAAACACCCTTCCCTGCAGTCCCTCCCACCATCCTAACCAGCTATGATCTATTGATTCAGTCATATTTCGAGTATCCATTTGTATAACATAACAAAAATAAGTTCTCATATACTGACCTACCGGAATTTATGCTACGCACAAAGTTTTTAGATACAATAAAGCTACTTATATCATAACCTGACTAAATATAATGACAAAGGCAACTAACATTACTCACGTAATGAATATCTGCTAACATCCTGAAAAATTCCTACTGATCAAGGTAAAGTAGCTAACAGTCATATCAATACTCGATGGTCCCACTTTTCCCGCATATCACCAACAGGTAAAGAAAATCAGTAAACAAAATCCCTTAACAAAGTAACAAATCTATCAAAGATCCAGCATCTTTAACTATGAATTGACACTATCTTCATCAAGTGTCACCGCTTTCGAACTATAAACATACATTTGAACTATAATAAAACGTAGACATAGCAAAATCTCGGGCAAACTAACATTACTCAACAAAACGTAACCTAGCTCGTTTCTAACACAGTCATGTCAGTTAAACAGTATATCTTCGAAACTATCTTTCTCTAACAACCATCAGTGTTTAATTCACACTGTCATTAGTAATATTTAAAATGCTACCTAACTACGAATAAACAGTTTTCGTTACCCAAGTGTATCTAAAGCAACACTCATCCCGAGAGAAACCCCAAGGGATGCGCCCTTAAAAGGATGTAATCAAGAGATGGGATCACCCCGAAGGTGTAAGCGGTTTTTGGCCTAATGCCGAAGCCCGAAGGCTGGCCTTACCCAACAACGAGGGTAACTGCCGCTTATACCAATTCTTCGTATCCTCATCTCCGATTACATCCTTTCAAGACATCCCTTGGATTCTCTCGAGGAAGTGATGTGTTGACTTTAGATACTCTCGGGAACGAAACTTTTATTCGCTTAAGTAGTACGTACTTGTTACTAGGATTTTTAGATAATACTGCTTAACTGTTGCTATATCGGGAAAAGTGGACACATGAGTATGTATGACCTTTTACTACTTTACCTTTATAAGTAGGGAATTTTCAGGATGTTAGCGGATTATTCATACGTTAGGTATGTTAGATTTGCCTTTGTACATTATATTCTTAGTTCAAGTTATGATATTTTAGCTTCATTATGCTAAAACTTTGTTTTGACGTAATCATTTCGTGTATTTTGTAGGTTATAAACTTATTATGTATATGTTAAGTTTGAATGATACTCAAAATATGACTGAATCAATAGACAATAAGATCATCGCTGTGGTGGAGTGTCATGGAAGGGTGGATGGGGTGGGGAGTACTGATTTACTGCTTTAAAAATCAGTTAAACTATTACGCTTTTACTGTGATATTTTATTCAAAGAACGTATTTTTATGTCTGTCGTATTGTTATGTCTGGGTAAAACTTTGTTATTTTTATGTTATGTTTGCTTATAAAACTTTTATGTGTTTGACAATTAATTCGGTGGATTATATATTTAGACGAAAATTGTGATAAATTTGTATAATATTACGAAGTTTATTAAAAAATGGTGTACGTTAGCATTATATTCGTTCTAGTATGATGATTAGACAGTTATGCTTAAATTTTGTTAAATAATACCATAGTTATGTAAAATTAAACATTGTGGAGCGTTAAGTTAGCTTGAAATGGTGGAATAAGTTACGTCCGGTTTGACCGGTGGTTAGTACTAACTTTGTAAGTATGCCATTGTATAATGTTAGTAGTTCATTCGAGATTAAGATGTGTTATTTGTCCGTTGTGCATTATACTTCTTATATTAGTTAATGCTATGTTGCTTATTAACGTGAACACTTTTACCTGCCATAATATACGATGTTAGGATATACAAAACTTATTTTTTGCGCTATGTTATCCGAAATGTGATCGAATCAATATCAATAGATCAAAAGCAGGATGGTGGTAGGGACGGTGTATGCAGACGTTGTTTGATTTTACATTCTCGCTTACAAATCATAAACTATACACTGATTATGATATTTATTCAAAGAACTTATTTTCTATGTTATGTTGCACCAAAATTGTAATTTTGATGCTTTTTGATATAAAACTTTTATGTTGCAATTATTCTTTGGGGATTTTGATATTTAGGTAAGGTTATAATGAATCTTTGTTAAATATTACGAAGTTTAATGTGAAACTTCTGTTACGTAGCATTATCTGTCGCTGCTCGTATAAGAATTAGACAGGTCTATGTTGAAATTTTTGTTAAATATTACCAGTAATGTAAAATTAACATGATATGTTAGAGTATGCTCAAAAGTTGATATCCGTTTGACGCTTGAGTAGTACGTTACTTTATTAAGCTCTGGCACTTGTTAAATTAGTATGTTTATTCGGACGTTAAGGTGTGTTATGTTTTGGTCGTTGTACGTTTATTCTTAGGTTCATAATGCTGTGAAGCTTTATTAATGTGAACCCATTTTACGTAACAAATATTCGTGGTTATGATAAAGAACTTATTGGTGTTATGTTTAACCAAATTTGTATCGAAATGGACCTGAGATCAAATAATTCAATTGATCAAACTTTTCAAGACAAGCCATTAGCATATTACTCATTGACTGTGTATAAAACTTATTTTATGTTGTGTTTATCCAAAATGATAGTTGATATTTGACTTGAAACAATAGATCATTAGCAATCTAGTATGGAGGAGATGGGTTGGAGTATTGGGTGGGGTGTTTGATTACTGATTTATGCTTTTCAGGAGTAAAAATGTAAATGTTTTTAAGTTATAAACATAAAGAGAATAAAATATTTGATAAAATATATTTTAAACAAAAATAAATAAAATAAACTTTATATTATTAATATATATATATTAATTATATATATATATAATATATTAGATATTATATTTAATATATATATATATATAATACTATAATATTATATATATAAATTATATATATATATTATTATATTTATATATACGTTCTGCGCTATATATATATATATATATATATTAATACAAAAAATTAAAAAGAATAAAAATGTTGAAAAATAAATTTAAATAAATAAAATAACAATAAACACATATTTTGAGGGGGTTTAATGGCGTTAAAACTTTGTTATGTTAGCATTTATTCGTATTTCAATTTGTTAATTATATGACTATAATAGAATATTACTATGTTATATTAAATTAACATTGATGTCGAATCAGATCCGATGAACACTTGAGATTTTAAGTTTGCCAACGCATCGACAGAGATTAATTATGAACATTTCGCATAGATTAGCAATTTACTCATTGATAGTATGATAGATAGTTATGTCGTAATAATTTTTTGTAGTTTTTGTTTAATAATTTATTTTAGTAGTTTTATAACATAAAAAAAGGAATAAAAAATTTAGCAACAATAAATAAAAATGTTATTTAATAATTTGTTATATTTTCCTGTGACAAACAAGAATCAAGGATTGCGTAATGTTTCGTAAAAGAACCAAACAAGAATCACAGGTATTGTGTAATGCTTCGAAAAATTGGGAGGAGCTTGAACAATTTCTCGAATTGTATCTAATAAACATAAATAGAAATACAAACATAAAACGAATTGTTCCGAGAATAATGAGAGAAAAATACAAAATATCTGATAATGAAAACTTTAACTATAAGTTAAACAATTTTGAAATAAGAAACATCCGTTTAAGAACGAAGGTTTCTTATTTAAATTTCGTGAAAGAAAGAATAATCATTCCTGAAGACTGCTACGCACACATAATCCATCAGTTTAAGACATATTTTCGCTGTTTTTTTTGGGCTGTGGTGTTTTACGGTGACATCTCCTCACATCTCTACGTTGTTGTTGATATCTTTACAGAGTCTTTCGTTGTTCCCAATGAGTGATCTATATTTATTTCGTAAACCGAATGAGACCGATAAAGTACTTGCTTATACTTGCCTATAGGATTCAAATAAAGCACCTGTGCATTCACTTTCGCGCAGATATTCATCCAAGATTATCGACATTCGTCTTAGTCTTGGTTAACGGGATAGATGTAGTTTATCGATGAATTCGAGCGTAGTGAAATATCCATGGACTGGAAGACCAGTAGAGAGGTCTAATAGAATTATAGCTTGCTTCTCGTCGTTGACAATATTAAAAGCCTTGATGACGCAAATCTATTGAGATCCATCTATGTGTACCTTCTGCCGCTACGCGTATATGTTCACAGTTCAACATCTGAAAAGATTACAGCTTTGATTAAAATAATAAATGAATAACATCTCACCCTTAAACGATTTGACATATCTCGAGGACTTATAAATATAGCTCATGTGTAATCTATATATTTACACGGAAAACATGGGTTTACCGTATAATAGCGATTTACAGGAGATCGCTAATAACTATCGCTATGGATAGTTTACTTCTATCGGGAGAGAGAAGAATGCTATGAACAAATAAATGCGAAAAATGGTTTTGTGTTGCTGTACTTTTATTATTACATCCTTTCAAAGGGTGTTGAATCTTGAGAGACATATAGACTTGCTCAATTTATACAGAATCCTTTGTAAATGATTAGATAATTAATATATTTTAAAATAAAAGAAAATTTTTATGCATTTATATAATGCTCTTTCATTGAAAATTATATGTTTATGAAAATGAACTGTTTTACTTCCCCCATTGTGACTTATTGGTGTTAAGAGCTAGTGATGCTGTATTCCGTGCGGCTGTTGTGTGTTAAGTAGTTAATTCATAGTTTAACTCTACCGTGGCAACTTTGTTATGTTAGCTGTTATCTAATAGATCAATAATCTATAGATCATGGATGGGTGGGATGGCTGGATGGTTTGCTTAACTGATTTACTGTTTTACGCTATAAAATAAAAAAATGGAATTTTTACTTATAACATAAAAAGAATAAAATTTTTTAGTAAAACAAAATTGTTAAAAATAAAATTAAAATAAATAAGAAAAAAAAAAAACAAATTTTAAGATAAATTAAAAATTATAAAGTTTTTAGAATTTTAAAGTTTTAAAGAAATGAAAATTAAAAATAAATATAAATTTTTTTATACAAAAGTTCTAAAAAATGAAATTAAATAAAATAAGTTTTAAAAACAAAAAGTATTTAAACAAATATGAACTTAAAATAAATAATAATAAATAAACAAACAAACCACAGCGCGGATACTGATTTGTTAAATAAATATTTACCACATCAACTTCGTATGTCAGTTCTGTATGCATTGTTACTTTACTGTTGTTAAGTTTTGAACTTTGTTATTGTTAGAGTTTATTCGAGCCGTAAGGTTTGTTAGTTTTCATATCTCTATATTTGTATTCAGTTATTCTATGTCTAGCTGTTATGAGTGAAAACTTTTACGTTTGTATATATTCATTGATCAGTATGACATTAGACAAGGTTATTACATGAAATTGTTAAAAATATTTACTAGTAATGTAAAAAATATCCATGATATGTTATAAAAAAGTGAAAGTAGGTACGTTCTGCACTCAATGTTATGCTTTACTGTTGTTAAGTGATAGGAACTTTGTTAATGTTAAGCAGTTTATTCGTCTTTAAAGCGTTAGTAGGGTTTGCGTTGATACATTATATCTTAGTGAGATTATGAAGGATTCATTAATGAGTGAAACTTGTCGAATTGAGCATATATTCGTTGGTCAGTAGAAGGTTAGTTTATGATAAATTTTTGTAAAGTTATTACTTGAATGTAAATTACAATGATATTGTTAGAGATATGTTTTGACGAAAGTGTGAATGTACGTTCGTATGCTTGTTATATTTACTGTTGTTATGTATGGAACTTTGTAAATGTTAACCAGTTATTCATGCATAGGTATGTAATGTTTTGATCGTTGCTACATTATATTCCGTAGTTCAGTTGATGCTTATGTTTGCTTTTTGAGTGAAAACTTTCGTTCCGCGTATAGCATATATTCATGATCAGATATAATTAGACAAGGTTATGATAAAATTTGTAAATATTACTATGTTAATGTAAATATCCATGATATGTTGAAAAAGTGTGTGTAGGTTTCGTTCTGCACTCAATGTTAGTTATTTTATGTTTAATATGGAACTTTGTTAATGTTAGCAGTTTTCTCTTGCTTAAGATATGTCTGGCTTGTACATAGAGTCTTAGTTACATGTATGCATTTTAGCATTATTGATGTGAAATTTGTCGACGATTAGATATATTCGTTAGTCAGTATAACAGAACTTATTTCTATGTTAGTTATCTAAAAATGCACTCAAATATGAATGAATCAATATATCCAATGGTTCAATAACTCAACAGTCAGTTTGGAAAGCGGAGGGGAAGGTGCTTATTTATGATTTACTGCTTTTGGGAGTAAATAAAAACTTTTTTATTCTTTCTTTTTTTTAATAATTTTCTGAATCGCTGTTACATTCTAAGAAAGGTGTGTACCAAATTCTCATCCATTTTTAAGTCAATATTCAAAAGTTTTAGGGCACAGCACCTAGGGGGCTTAGTGTCATTTACCTCTTCTACAACGGGTGTACTTATAGAAGGCTTGTATATCAGGTTCTCACACTTCTACGTCAACTAATTCAGTTATAGGTGGCCAGTTACCCCCTCTGGGAGCGCGCGATCATTTTACCATGCTGCATCCTAAGATACATCCTTCAGGAAGGTTGATATACCGGTTCAATCACTCTATTGTCAATGTTCAGGTTTGGTCAGCACCCCCAACTGGGGTCCCTCGAGTCATTCCCTCTTTACACCTAACGTAACATTATTTTCCTTAAAGGAATAGGGCTGAATACCAAGTTTTCTTCGTTCTATGTCATATTCAAGTTTAGGGCACAGCCCCATCATCTAGGGGGCGTAGTGCATTTTACCTCTTCTGTGTCGATGTTACATTATAAGAAGGCTGTATATCAAATTTCATCGTTCTAGTCATATTCAAGTTTTGGGAACAGCTCCATCACCTAATGAGGCGGTTAGGTGTTTTACTCTTCTACAACGAGGTACATTATAAAAAAGGTGCTATATCCATAATATTCAACGTCATATGTCATATTCAAGTTTTGAGTACCGCCTCATCACCTAGGGGCGTAGTGTTATTTTACCTCTTCATGTATCGATGTTACATTATAAGAAGGCTGTCTATAATCAAATTTCTTGTTCTATGCAATATTCAAGGTTTTGGCACCAGCCCCATCACTTAGGGCCTATCTGATTTTCCCTCTTCACAACGAGCCTACCTTAGAACGAAGGCTGCATACCGATACCGAAGTATTCATCCTTCAACCTAATATTCTAGCGTTGTGGCAACATCCCCCTTGGGTCCGAACGTTATTCTAATCTCGTTACAGCAAGGGTAAACTATTATAAGAAGGTATATAACCGAGTTTCATCTTCATAAATCAGATATTCATAGGTTTCATGGCGGTTAGCACTCACCCATGGGGTGCCCACGGTCATCTTCACCTACATATATAGTATATAATATATATATATAAATATATATATAATAATATTATATTAAATATATATTAATAAATATAGTACGGAGTCGACCGGGCGAATCGGTGCCGATCGGAGCCGGATCGGAGTACGTAACAAAACGAATTCTTTACATGAATTTTCGTTTTCGACTCAGAATCGATTCCTTCGGGAATTCGATTCTTGATCCGTCGGATTCGGAACCACGATGTCGGAGTCGAACCAGAGTCGGAGCCAGAGTCGATATAGGAGCTGGAACAGGAGGCGGCTCAAAATCGAAACCCCTACGGGGGTTCGATTTTTTTTCGACTAATAATAATAATATATTAATAATAAGAATACATAAAATAATAATAATAATAATAATAATTAATAATAATATATTATAATAATATAATAATATAAATAATAATAATAAAATAATAATAATAATAATAATAATAATAATAATAACATACGAAAAAAACGGGTAACTTACACTCACGTTAGCCTGAAACTCGTTCGGAATAAAAGCTGGAAAAAGGGCGTAAATATGCACAATTTTACATCTGCTCTCGGGGGTAGCTAAAAACCTCCCCCATTAGGGGAAAAAATCGACCTAGCGTTACCAAAACTCGCTTAATCAGGTTTAACCACCAATAAATATATAACCAAAGTTTCATAACGATAACATATAACTCCTTCAGACCTTTAAATACGGCACGACGAGAGTTCCTGTAACTACTAATATACTATATATACTTATATTTTATATATATATTATATAATATAATATAATATATATATATATTTAAATATAATATATTTTATATATATATTATACTGAATTATATATAATTTATATAATATGTGTGTTGTGTGTGTGTGTGTTGGATGTGGGTGGTGTGTGGTTGTGTGTTGTTTGTGCGTGTGTGGGTGTGTGTGGTGTGTGTGTGTGCACATACTTTAAAAGGGGGATTACATATAGAAGATAATATCTAAAATATCCCGGAAATTTTCGGCCAAAAAGAAAAAAACTTTTTTAAAGGTCTTTTTTTTCCATTTTTTTAAGTGCGTCTTTACTAAGTGGATTTAGCATTAATAGAAAGATCCCGAGAAGTTATCACAAGTTGCTTTTTTTTTCATCAAGTTAATTTTTATATGTTAATTTTTTTTTATTATTCTTTTTTAAGGGGCTCGAGCCGACGGAGGGACAGAGGGGGGACGAAGTCCCCCCCCCCGTCGATCCCCGCTGAGGCGAGAGACCTGCTCTTTCCATCTTTCTATTTAATCTTGGGTATTCCTTTAGTTAAAAAAACAAAAAAAACTGTTATTAGCAACCTTGACACACTATTGCCTTGAAATAATCGAAAAGAAATCGATTACATTGTTCGTTCGATATATATCGGTTAACTTCCTTTTAAAGAACAAGTTCCTGTGTGTGTATGTGTGTGCGTGTGTAAATACAATATGTTTAAATTACTCTTCCTTCCATAGCTCTAAAAATGTTGTAGATTAATTAAAATTGAAGCATTATATTTGAGAATAAAAAAAATGAAAAGAATCGTAGCATAAAATATTCCTTCGATTGTACGTCAAAAGAAAGAAGATCTTGATTAAGAAACTCGTCTCGTGCATGAATCTTCTTCAACAGTTTTGCTTAGAACTTCTTTAAAGATGAGTTGTTCATTTGCGTTTGGGAGAACATTTGCTTAAAAGAGCATTAAATTATGACAAAGTTCTTTGGAACAATCTAAAAGAAACTTTGTATAACCTATTAAAAAAGGTTTTTTACGTAAAAAACATTTTTAGCAAGAGAAAATGTAAATCGATTTATAGCAATTAATTAAGGGGAAAATTCTGCTCAACAACGATATTTTTTTTGACAATTTATTATTTTCTTCTTTTAAAAATGGTGTAACAAAAATAATTTCCCTTAAATAGAAAGTATAAATGAAAGGAATATAAAATATAAAACCAAGGAACGATATATATATATATATATACTAGTATATGATATATATTTTAACATTTTGTCCCCACCCACTCACGGGCCAGGAGCCTATTCAAGGAGGGGGGTGTTGCACGCGCCTCAGAAGTCAACATCTAACGTAAATTACGCAGATGAGCACAGACGATTTCTTTGAAATTTCTGATATTTAATGCAATGAAAGCACAGGAAGATTTTAGCGGTTCCACAGAACAGAGGTGAGGTGGCAGGAGAGAAGGAAGCACCGCAGCGAAATAGCCTGGAGTTACCAATCAACACCAACTAGCATGTGCAGACACAACACCCTTGTTCTACGAGGGCGACGGTAAAGGTGGTGGTACGCGAGTGATAAGTTCCTCGAGTACCTGCCGCTGCGGTACATTAGAAAAAGAGATAAACACAAATATTGCGCAGCAGAGATATAGAAGGTCAAGTAAACTTGGGAAAAGTAACAGAACAGTTTTATCAAGCCTTTTTGCCTTTGACTCGACCTTATCCAGAAAGCCGGGGAAAACCAGAGCCCCCCCCCCCCAGATCATGAGAGCATACTCCATACAATGGCGCATGAGGATTCTTGTATAGCTGGAGTTAACTGGAAGAGCAAAAAAGTCTGTATGCGGTTTAAACAGAACTTCCAGTTTCTTTGAAGGGCCGCCCTAGCAACCGTTGTGATGTGAGGTTTCCAAGACATTATTTTGTTTATGTCTAAGGCCAGGTGTTTATATTGTTTCAACAGGGAGACACAGAGAACCGATCGAAAGAGTATAGGAAAGTAGAAGGGTCTTTGAGAGGGAGATTTGCAGAAGTTGTGTTTTTAAAGAATTGAATTTTACAAGGTTCAGGACGACCCCACCCGGAAATTCTATCCAGATCAGCGAGAATCAGAATCGGAAAGATTAAAGACGAGAGGATTCTTAGAAGTAAAAGAAGGGAA
>JABUQX010071972.1:0-2500 GCA_015478945.1 Trachelipus rathkii | reverse complement strand
CCGGATCCGGTCTTTGGGGTATAAATTTTTTCCAAAAAAACATTTTTTAGGTGAAAATATAACTTACCAAAGAAGTGCTGGACAATTTACAAATAGTGCAGAAAGCCGAAGTCCGAGCCGGAGCCGGAGCCGGAATGCCGGAGCTGGAGCCAGAACCGGATGCGAATATAAATTTTTTCAAACAAATATATTTTTAAGTGAAAAATATTACCAAAGAAGGGCTGAACATTTACAAATAGTGCAGAAACCTTAGTCGAAGCCGGAGCCGGAAGCCGGATGCTGGATATAAATTTCTTCAAAAAAATATTTTTTTTTAGGTGAAATATATTACGAAAGAAGTGCTGGAAAATTTACAATAGGAGCCGGAGCCGGAGTCGGGAGCCGGAGCCGGAGGCCGGAGACGGAGCCGGAGCCGGATGCTGGATATAAAATTTTTTTTTTAAAATAATTTTTTTAGGTAAAAAATACTCTCCAAAAGTTGCTGGACAATTTTACAACTAGTGCAGAACCTTAGTCGGAGCCGGAGCCGAGCCGGAGCCGGAGCCGGAAGAGTCGCAGTCGGATGCTTGGCATAATTTTTTTTAGGAAATATTTTTTTAGATGAAAAAATTATTGCCCAGAGAAGTTGCTGAACAATTTTTCAAATAGTGCAGAATTCTTGAGCCGGAGCCGGAAGCCGGAGCCGGGAAGGAGCATTGGTATAATTTTTTTTCAAGAAATATTTTTTAGGTTAAAAAATATTACCAAAAGAAGTGACTCAACAATTTTCAAATTAATTTTGAAAAGAAGCCGGAGATGAGCCGGAGCCGGAGCCGGGAGCCGGTTCGGAGCCGGAGGCCAAAGTCTGAGTATAAAATAGTTATTTTCCTTTGAGTGGTTGGGAATATATTTATATATTATATAATTATATATATAATATATATTATATATATATATAATATATATATATATATATATATATATATATATATATATGATATATTATATATATTATATATATATATATATATATATATATATATATATATATATATATATATATATATATATATATATTATATATATATATATTTTATATATATATATATATATATATATTATATATATTAAGATAATATATATATATATATATATCAAATTTATTTCTTACTTCTCTCTCATTCTCAATCAATTATTTAGTTAATGTAAATATTTAGATCTATCATCACATCCTTATATACAATTTGTCCTCATAAATACGCACTACTATATGTTCTTTATTTACCAACAGTCTCCTATCAGTATCACTTGACGCACTCTTTCGACCTAAATATAATATAACTCAGTACAATATTATCTTTCCTCTCTAAAACACTCTCAATACTACTTAATTCTCCCTTATATAATTTTACCTTACTCAGTTTACCTCTTATATATATCTCTATCCTATTATATATAAGTGGTTATACTTAATTATGACTCATACATCCAATCCCTCGGTAACTATTTACTACTCAATAATACGTCTTTGTTCACCAATTTCCAAATTACCATTCATTCTACACTATCTCAACTCCGTTCTTGACTCATTTCACCATGTCATAATTCATTCTATATTTAACCTTGATCATCAGAATTTACCTTACTTTACATAAACTGTGATCCCAACTTATACTTACTACCATTACCTTACCTTCCTTAATATAATTATGACCTCATACCTCATCAAATAATTATCCATTCCTTTCCTGGCACCTTTCAAAGCCCATCAACACTATATCTACTTAATTATAGTACTTTCTAATTAATTATAACTACCAAGTTATATATATTTTACAGTATTATTATATTTATATCGAAGTGTTTCCTTATACGCACTTCCCCTTCTCTAAACATCCTAGTTTCATCTAGATTTAACGATAAAGCACCATTCCTTATAATACATTATTTACGTAATAGCATATGTTTCCCTATCTATATATTTATTCATTTTACTTATTAATAACTTTTATATATAATCGGCTCTATGCTTCCTATCACATAAGTAAGTATAACTTTACCTTTCCTCTTGTTATATACATGTGATTCTCAACTACCAATATCATTACCTCCTTCCAAATGTTCATATGTTATATACTACTTATTTTTATATTTTCCCCCTCTATTTACGTATAGCTGCTTTTATATATTTTATCACTATTTTTATTTATTATTACATAATCACTATTCCTTTATGGATAACTTTACCTAATATATATATATATTAATATTTATATTATATATTTATTTATATTTATATATAAATATATTTATACATATACTATATACTATATATATATAATATATTAACATTATTATTATTAAATAGTTATTAATTATATTATATTAAACTAATATATATATATATTACTAATATATAATTATAATATAATATATATATATATTTAATATACTAATTATATTACATTAATATTATATTAATAATCTAACTATAGAAACAACTTTCCTCAACGAGAAAGTG
>JABUQX010071971.1:27500-39592 GCA_015478945.1 Trachelipus rathkii | reverse complement strand
GTGTAACTTCGTTTCTAATTTGGGTGTTGGATCGTTTCGCATTTATCGTGAGAAACGCTTTCGCGTTTGGATGCATATTTAAATAATAATAATAATAATGCAAAACATCCCATTCAGTCGTTCACTAAAGCTTCCGCTGAAAGTCGAAATAATCACAAAGAGTGGATGTGACTGAGTCATTGAGTCAGCTTTGTAGGGTTATTGCTGCACTTATGAGTCGCAAACTTCAGTGTCTACTTCAGTTTTCTATTGACTACATGATATAAGGTGGCGTTTTTGTTTTGCAAACATGGAAACGAGACAAGCTGACCGTTTATTTTTGTTGGGCCATATGGAAAGTCAAATTATTGGCTCAAAATTACCTTCTAATGGTCAGGCTTTAAGGGTCCTGCTTTACAATATGCGTAAGCCGTAAAGTGAACCTAAATTTACGCTGAAGTGCTCATCTAGTTATAAAAGAAATAGAAGTGTTTTGGCAGAAAGCGCGAATCCCAATTAAAACGTGTCAGCACAGCATTGAGAAACTAGAAGCCCAATACAAAGAATAGAAGATGCTCGTAAAGAGCTGCAAAAGGAAGTATGAGCTTGAAAAATATCGAGAAAATGAATTCCTGGAAAAAATTAACGATCTTTTTTGATATCGCCCAAGCTGACGCTCTTCAACTTATACCCATTGAAGAAGATCGTCAGTTTCTCCTAAATCAAAGAAAGAAAGGTAGAGAAGGGTCAATGATTGGTATAGATCATGTTTTGACAGAAAAAGAAAAGAGAAGGGCTATTCGTAAGCAAGAAGAGGTGGATAGAACATTGAGGTGGCAAAAGGATAAAACAATGGGAATTTATTTTCATTCAGAATTCTTTTATTATTATTATTATTATTATTATTATTATTATTATTATTATTATTATTATTATTATTATTATTATTATTATTATTTTTATTTCTTTCATTGCTTTTATTATTATTATTATTATTGTGTGTGTGTGTTATTATTATTATTATTATTATTATTATTATTATTATTATTATTATTATTATTATTATTATTATTTAGAAATAGGCAGAATTATAGGTATAGTCAGAATTTGAGAATTATAATGTTTCAGTGTTTCTGTTCGGAAGTTAGGTGACGTTTATAAAAACAATGGAACATTCAAAATACTCTTTTACAATTTCTATTTAGTATTTTATTAATTATACTTAACTAATAAATGTTTATTTGTATTACAATTGTTATTTTCAGAGGAAACATCATTTACTGACCCTATAACAGACTATACAAATGAAATTGAAGAACCTTCCACAAGCGATGACACTATGTTGCCTATGCATTCTGATACAAGTCTAACACATAGTCAGTGTCATACACCCACCGTTTCTAAACAAAGTAAAAGAGCCAAAGTACAGGTAATAACACCTAGGTTAGTTGCTACTCTTGATAAGTGCAAAGTCAGTGACCGTGATGCTGTTAGAATATTATCTGCCGCAGCTGAGGCCCTTGGTCATGACCCTACAAACATAGTTATAAATCGCAGTTCTATCTCACGCTGTCGAAAGCGTATAAGAAATGAAATAGCAGGAGACATATTTAATAAGTTCAAGGAGCATGACTTACCACATATAACGGTGCACTGGGATGGAAAAATTCTGACAAATGTTACTGGCACGGAACACGTAGATAGACTTCCAGTAATTATAACTTCTGGGGTAATAGAACAATTATTAGGAGTACCAGCGATTAATTCGGGTAGTGGGCAACACCAAGCTGATGCCGTATATGAGGTACTAGAAAAGTGGAACGTCAGCGAAAGAGTTGAAGCCTTTTGTTTTGATACAAATGCTACAAACACAGGTCGATTTCAAGGTGCCTGTATATTACTAGAACAAAAATTAAATAGAGATATTATGTATTTCCCATGTCGTCATCATATATATGAAATTATTTTGAAGGCTGTATTTGATTCAACAGTTGGTCATTCTTTTGGTCCAGACATTTCCATATTCAAGAAATTTAAAGAAAATTGGTCCAAAATGGATAAATTAAAATTCACACCAGGTATAACTGATGAATTTGTTAAAGAAAAGACATCAAATACGCAAGATCTAGATTTCTCTTTGAAAACTCTTAAAGAAAAACAAGTTCGAGAAGATTATAGAGAACTTGTAGAACTTATGGCAATTTCCTTGGAGGAATTCCTCCTTGAGGTATATATTTCCGGATGCCAGGAGCCTTTCATCATGCCAGGTGGATGGCCAAAGCTATCTATTGCCTTAAAATTTTTCTTTTCCGTAAACAATTTAAAATATTGCCAAATGAAATAAGTAGAATCAGAGATGTGTGTCTATTTGTTGTTTGTCTTTATGTTAAAGCCTGGATTCGTTCATCTTTTGCGACAGACGCTCCTGTTCAAGATCTGAAATTCCTAAAAGACCTTTACTTGTATAAGGATGTTAATGAGGAAATCAGCAAATTAGCTTTGCATAAATTTTGCAATCATTTGTGGTACCTTTCACCTGAAGCAGCTGCCATATCATTTTTTGATGAAAATGTTTCAGTTACAACAAAATTAAAGATGGTAGAAGCTCTGGAAAATTATGATGTTTCTGAGGAAAATGTAAAGAAGGTAACAGTTCATTCCAGGGACGTGGATCAATATTTAGGAACAGATATAGATTACTTCATTAACCAGAAATTCAAGCGATTCTTTGAGCGTTTTCAATATAAACAGATTTCTTGATTATGCATCCTTCTGAATGGAATAGTAATGAAAACTTTCAGAAAGGAAGACAAATTGCAATCGGGCTTAAAGTTGTAAACGATGTTGCAGAACGGGGAGTTAAGTTAATGGAGGAATATAACAAAATATTGGCTAAAAATGAGGATGACAAACAGTTTATTTTGCAAATTGTATCCGCATATAGACGACGATATCCAGATGCTAAGAAATCGACAATATCTGCTAAATTTTAAGCTAAAAAAAGCAAATCATAATTATTGTGTATCGAAATTAACATTTTTGAAATATAATAAAAACATTCATCATATGCGCCGCCTGTTTCTTTCGCCTAATCTTGCTGAAACTTTTAGAGAATAAACGTGACTATATATGGAAAAATTCTAGGGGGTGTCTCCAAAGTTTTCTCAAAATTTATTTTTTGCCCCTATAGATAAAGGGCCACGCTAATATATATATATATATATATATATATATATATATATATATATATATATATATATATATATATATATATATATAACTATTATATATATATATATATATATATATATATATATATATATATATATATATATATATATATATATATATATATATATATATATATACATTAGTTGTACCGATAGTATCGGTATCGGTATCGGCCTTTTGGTGGTATCGGTATCGGTTAATATGGCCGATACTTCTTAATTTTCAGCGTCGTCGTCATTGTCAAAAATAATAAATCGTTTCGATATATAAAAGTTCTGATAAGGAATTCTTTAAGCTAGCTGAAACCCCACAAGAACGGCATCTCCGACGGTGAACCACTTCTAGAATGCATTTAAATAGCATAACCGAGGAGCTTGCTCGCGTGAAAAAAAAAGATTCACAGAAGTGGAAGCCGCCTTATCAGCAACCCCTGGCAACAGCACTGATAGTGACGATGGTGGCTTTTCAGCAATTTTTTTTACTTCCTTTTTCAAAAAATGAGGGGGTCAAAAAGTTGTGTTTGACTAGCGATTCACAATTATATTTACAAGAACTGGCAATTACATTGGTTTGCTTGGTAAATAGCTACTTCAAATTTGTGATATTTTCACATTTCATGTAAAATTCATAGCAAACTGTCTTCTCTAAAGAAGTCCCTTCTTATCATCATTTCTGTCTGTATTTCTGCTCTAAGGTTAAGAATATACTTACATTATACTATAACATCTGTAAAAAAATTTAATGCCACTCGTAAAAGTTTTTAAACTAGCAATACTCATTTGCAGCTGAGTGTCTTTTTAATTATCTTTATTATCATACAAATAGTGACATTTTCTTGTTTTTCTTTTTCCAGGCACGAATAGTTTCTTCCACTTGCAAAATCTGAAAATTCAGAACCATGGCTAGTAAAAGGAAGACAAGACTGGTAACTTCCACTCACATGAGTAACTTCATTGGAACTGGTAGATAAATGCTGCCTTCTGAACTCCCAACTCTACGTGATGCTCTGAGATATGGGTTTCTGCTAAGAGAGTAGAGTGGAGAGAATGTCAGGAATTACCCAGTAGCCACTCTTGCAAAGGATACTTATCCAAAAGTGCTTGAAAAGTGGGAGCCTGCAGTTGTTTTATGGTGCCAATTTTAAATTCGAGAGTCACAGTCCTGAAATAGATAGAAGAAAACTGGGAAAAGGCTTTCATAGCAACGTTAGACAAGCTCTTTGACATCCTCAATTGCAAATGTGAGATTAAGCTATGTTCAGAATTTGAGGGTCCATGTCAAGGTGGTGCTGACTGTAAACATGAAGTGCACATCTCCTGCTCTTGTTCTAAGGATATGAAGATCCCTGTCAAAGAACTAGTGTTTATTAATAGTCAAAGAGAGAAGGTTGAATCTGTTGGACAGCATCAAATTGGATTACCAGATCTACCTGAGCACAGAAGACAAATTAAAAAGCAGAAGAGGCAAAAAGATGAATTAAGAAGAATTTCTGTATATAAGCAGAAAAGGAAGGAAGAGTTAACATTACAGCCAAATGAAGTTCTTTTCTCCGACGAAGATGAAGAGCCAACTGATGTTACAGATGAAGAATCTGAAGATCCTTTGCAAATTCCATGTGATGATTTTGATGTACCTCCTACTTCAAGTTAGTATAATACATTACCATTGCGCAATGTTGCATTACAATAGGTATGGTGTCGGTCTACGTGCTACAGCTGCCATCACAACAGCTGCATTTTTGGATGATGGATTAATTACTGAAGGAAACAGGAGACTTGTAGTTGATCACAATAAAGTAAAAAAAGGAAAAGAAAAAGTCATGAAATCACTTGATGACGAATTTCATGTTCGATGCCGGATAGGCAATATTGAATGCATCTTCTTTGATGGACGCAAAGATTCCACTAAAGTTCTGTTACAAGCAGATAACTCAAGTCATCAGTTTCCAAGTATTGTGAGAGAAGAGCATTACACTGTTTCCAGTGAGCCAGGTGGAAGGTATCTTTGCCATTTTACTCCAGAGAAAGACTTAACGAAAAGGAAACCTGCTGAAGTTATTGCTAACCATCTTGTGAATTTCTTAAAGAAAAACAACATTGATAAAAGTTTGCAGGCTATTGGTGGTGACTCAACGAATGTTAACACTGGTTGGGAAGGAGAAGTCATGCATTGGGTTGAGGCAAAGCTGAATCGTAAACTCATCTGGTTGGTTTGTGCTCTTCATACTAATGAGCTACCTTTGCGGCACTTGATCACAGAGTTGGATGGAAAAACTTTGTCTAACAACAAGTGGAGTGGTAAGATTGGCAACATGCTTGATGCTGCAACAGAACTAGAAATCAATCCCTCATTTGTCAGAATATCCTTTCCAGAGCCTTTGGTTCCATTGAGTGACACTGTTGTCAAAGATCTCTCTACAGATCAGGCTTATGATTACAGGATAACTCAGGCCATAAGGACAGGTGTACTTCCAACTGATCTGGCATTATTTGAAACTGGTCCTGTAAGCCACTCTCGGTGGTTAACAACTGCAAATAGGATTTATCGCATATGGGGTTTCAAAACATGGCTTTAAAGGCAACAAGTTGAAGACGTTACAACTGCTTGTGGAATACATTGTTGGCGTTTACTATCCCTGCTGGTTTACAATCAAATCGGGATTCTCTTGGGTGGAAGGACCTCGCCACATTCTTTATCAATTGAAGTTCCTAAAATCTCAGAAGTAGCAGGTATTGTTTTGCCAACAATCCAACGTTCATTGTGGTTCGCATTTAGTGAAATGGTGCTTCAGACACTTTTATGCTCGGAAGACCAAGAAGTAATGAAAGCAGGGGTTCAGAAGATAATTGAATTAAGGAATGAAGATGATGATGCACCAGGAGAACTATCTGTTCGGCCTAGGATAGCACCTGCAGTAAATCCAAATGCAACTTCCCTTTTGGAACTGATAGACTGGTCAGAAAATGTATATGAACCTCCATTTACTTGTAAACTCAAAATATCAGAAATAAGAAAGTTTGTTGAAGAGCCAATGCAAGTTCCAAAGTGGCCATGTCATGGACAGTCCATAGAGAGGTGTGTGAAACAAGTAACAGAGGCTTCTGGCAAAGTGTATACTCATGAGAAACGAGAAGGATTCATTAGAGGCCAGGAAGGAAGCAGAAGAATGATGTCTAGGAATGAATCGAAGCAAGATTTGATGAATATTGTTGGTTGGGAGAAGCTTTTTATTTTACAATGTGTTTTCAGTGTTTGATAATAGAGACAAAAATATAAATAAAGTGTTTAAAGGAGTTCATTAAAGCACTTTTTGAACAAATTTCTTGGAGTTTATATTAAGTTATCCCTTTTTTCTGAAATTTCAATATACATTATAATCAAGCGCAAATTTACCAAGGTAAGTGTTTATGAATAAGGAAAATCCTTTTAAATTAGGATATTACACATCAAAAGGCACATTTTTGGACCCCTCATTCACAAAAAAACACGAATTTTTATTTTTGCCCTCCAAATTGACACGCCCTAATATGTTAGACTTTGATAAGTTCATGGCCAAAATTGCATTGACTCATTCACCTTCAAAGGAATCACACCAAGGAACCTCTTCGAAAAAAACTGAAGAGACAGTCATCAAGGAGCAAAGATAATTCAAATTTGCAATCTGTGAAAGAGGAGATGAGGTTCTACGAAAACATGGAGATGCTGCCTACAGAGAGAATCCTTTCATGTGGTGGCATGAAAATGGGCCAAGGTTTCCATTATTATCAGTGCTTGCAAGCAAATATTTATCAGCCCCTCCCTCATCAGTCGAGTGAGAAGGCGTATTTTTTAGCGTAGGTGGAATGTAAGCATCCCAAAGAGGAACAGGCTCTTGCCAGATACAATGAGAATTTTTGAATTTGAGTATTGAATGATATCTATCTTTATCTTAAAGGAGTATATTATTATTATGTCATGTTCGAATAATAGCGTTTTTTTATTTTGTCTTTTCAGCTGATTAATTAAGGTCTCCTTTTTCATTATTTTTATTCTTTATATTGTAGCTAGTTAAAGAATCTTCTTGTAAATTGTAATCATGTTAAAAACTTAAAACATAACAGCTAGGAGCTAAACTTTGTTAGTACTTACTGGAAAATGGAAATGAAATATTTTTTGAATAAAAACAAACACAAAAAAGTTATTAATATTATATTTGCATTTATTATTCCTTAAAGATACTATTTTAATTTAAGATACTATTTTAATTTATAAAATAAATAAATTTTAAATATACTTGGGCACAACCAAATATGAAACAAATGACTAAGTATTGGTTGTACAGGGAATACAATCCTGAGTTGCCTAGCAGTACACAAATGTTCTATCTTATTACTGTGTATTTGTTATATTAATTAAAGAGCATATCGGTATCTTTTCTAAAAAAAATAAATGTATCAAGTATCGGTATCGGTATCGAGGTATCTTTTCTGGTATAGGAAAATGGTAAAATATAGATATATATATATATATATATATATATATATATATATATATATATATATATATATATATATATATATATATATATATATATATATATATATATAAATATATATACTACATTTATATATATATATATATATATATATATATATAACTCTAATATATAATATATATATATATATATATATATATATATATATATATATATATATATATATATATAATATATATATATATATATACCGGTATATATGTATATGTATATATATATATATATATAACATAACATAACATATAGCAACAATATATCTATATATATATATATATATAACTAACTATATATATATGTATATATATATATATATATATATATATATATATATATATATATATATATATATATATATATACCGTATATATATATATATATATATATATATATATATATATATATAAAAATAAAATTAATGTAAATGTTGTTTTTAATAAAAATCTAGTAAAAAAAGAAGCTAAAAACAATGCAAAAAAAAACCCTTCCTATATATTATAACAGATTCCAATTTTGTTTTTGGCTTCAAAACTAAAAGAATCTTTCAACTTACATTTGTGAAGATTTTCTCTCTATTTTTGACACAGAAACAACTGCTTTTATATTTTCCATTTTAATGTTAGCAGAGTAACCAAACCTCTTCAATGAGATGGCTCTTAGACTGCAAGCAATGAAAATGTTATAAAATATTTTGTGCAAAAAATGTTACTTTCAAAACCATGAAACGGATTCAAATGAAATAAAAATAAAAAAAAATTATTTTAGTTAAAAATAATTTTAGTGGTTGTAGTGGTTTTATGAGGTGGCATGGTTGTGGATGACCCAAGGAATGGGCCCTACAACTGATGAGATGTTGCGGTTGCCAAGGATTCTAGGAATTAGTTATTGGAATATACCCATATGGTGTGAGATGTTTGGCTTTAAAATATGATGGGGACTATGCTTAAATGCTTTCTTGGCAGACTTACATCATATTCTTCTTCTTCTTAACTTTATTTTGCTTTTTATTGTGTAACACTAGACCCTGCAAACCTTTGTTTAGCTGGGTTGTGGGGAAATATATATATATATGTAATATATATATATATGTATATATAATAATATATTATATATATATATATATGTAATAATAATATATATATATATAATAACAGCAATATATATATATATGTATAACTAATAACTCAATATATATATGTATATATGGCATATAATATATGTATGTATATATCCAAAATATATATAATAATAATATATAATAATATAATAATATATATATATATATATAATAATAATAATAATAATAACTATATGTATATATATAATATATATATGTAATATATCATATATAATATATATATATAATATATATATATAATATATATATATATATATATAATATATATTCTTTCTCTTCTATATATATATATACTATCTTCTTTATATATATATATATATATATATATATATATATATATACCGGTATATATATAATAGAAATCAGAGCAATAAGACCCTCAGTTTAGTAGGTATCAAAGTAGGAGGCCTGAAATATTAATAAACTGCAAATATATTAAAGTTAGTAATAAATTTTTACATAATAAAATGGTCTTCAAGATGTTAAGAGCGTAAGCTTTCGATCCTTACTAGACCCTCTTTCAGACAATATGAATTGAAGACTAAATGAAATATTTATATAAAGATGGTTATGTTAGAAAAGTTGCTAAAATAATTATAATTAGATTTAGTTAAACTTAGTTTTGATATTTTTGAAACAAGGTGTGCATGTTCAAAATGTTGTTTAAGAGTGGGATCAGGGTATGTTCACTGGCAGTATGTTAAAATTGGAAAGTCTTTGGCAAAGGGATTCAATGAGTTTGCATTGTGTGTGGTCAGGTCCTTGTTTTATGAATTGACATTGTGTGGGGTCGAGTACTTGTAAAATGGGTGTCATGCCATTAATGTTAATGTTGTGATTGAATTGGGTTCTGTGTAATGTAATGTGAGTGCCGAGTTTTGTGAGTCAAAAGTGAGGTCATGTTTGTGTTGGTAATGGCGTCTAGTGAAATCATTAGTTTCGCAAATGTAGGAGGAGGTGCAGTTAAAACAAGGGATTTTATATACACATTGGGAAATGTTCCATTTTCATTCAACATATATCCCAAATATTTACACTCACACTTGTTTCCAGTTGCTCACCATAACATAGCCAAATTGAAGGTTATCTCCCTCACTTACCTGTGTGTATATATATATATATATATATATATATATATATATATATATATATATATATATATAACATATATATGTAAATGGCGAAAGAAAATTCTAACACATTCAAAAATAAATATATAAATAAATAAGCAAATGTAAAAAAAAAAAAAAATAAATGTTTATAAATGAGACATTCTCCTAGATACATATATATATACTATATACACCTGCTATATATATATATAGCCTTTTCTTTTAAAATAAGAAAGTAAAGCAGGAGTATAAACTTTAAAATTAAAAACTCAAACTTTTACAGTTGAGAGAAAATAAATCAATTAGTACTTGCAGTGTGAAATATGTCATTACATTTAGAAAATTATGCGAAATTCTTTAACATTGAAGAACAAAAGAGACGTATCATATAATTACCAGTGATGATGAAGATAAAACAAAATTTGAAACTAACACTATTTGATGGCAGAGAAAACTGAAATAATATATATGATCTAATAATACACCTCAACAGCTACTTTCCTTTAAAGAAATGTCCATCTCAACTGGCACATTTTGCGTTTTCTGATCTACAAATTCATTTTCAATATCACACTTAATATCCATAATGAATTTCCTGAAAATTTAAAGCATTATTCATCTAGCCTCACTTTTATATGGAAAACGTCAATAGTCAAATAGGCTTATATATATATATATATAATATATTATATATCTATCTATCTTATTATATATATATATATATTATTATATATATATATATTATATATATATATATATAATATATATATATATATATATATATATATATATATATATATTATTAGAGGTTACCGGAATTCCAGGCCTGAATTTGACATTTTTTTTCAGTTCCGGCCGGAATTTTTCAAAATCCGGCCGGAACCGGGAAGCTAATGTATTATAATTTAAAAAATTTGGCAGGATGGGATTTATTTTACGATAAACCCATAGCCCATTTTTTATTAAAAATTATAATGGTTAACCTTGTGTAGTATTCATGCCAGTATATTACTATGCTACAGTATATTTGAAATAAAGTATTACTCAAATATTCTCAAAAATATTAGGATAAGATAACTCATTAAATTCAAATTTAAAAATCCAAAATTAAATATATATTATATATATTAATATATATATATATTATATATATTTATATATATTATATATTAATATTATATATATATATATATATATATATATATATATATATATATATATTGATATATGTGTAAAGAATACATAGTCCAATTTTTCAAACTGGCTCGTAACAGTGAGCAGTTAAAGAAATAAATGACTCGTTTGAATATTTCGCTGTCCATATATCTGTAGTAAATGATATCTGATCGGCCTTAGAAAACTTCTTGAATACTGCTGACCTCAATTGACTGTGTGAAGTTGGTAACATTATCTCTCTACAAAAAAATATTTTCTACTAGAAATAAGATTATTTTTGGTTGAAGATGGGCAACAAGTTCTATTAGTCCCTGCTCTTCAGTGATTGGGAATGGCTGGTAACTCATTGCAATAAAATTTATTATTTCTGAAGAATTGCCTGTGATTTTGGGTCATTGATATGCAAATTTTTGTGGGGAAGAAATTTTTTCCTCAAGATCACTTATTTCACGGTCCCACTTTCGTATATTTGGGTGTCTAAGTTCTAGAAAATACAGGATTCTCCCTTTGACTTTCCAAATTTTTACTTCCAGAAATTCTCTTTGGTTATAATATCTCAATATGTTTATGAAGTGGCGTTGTATTAAATGTTTTTGGGTGAACTACCTAGTTTATTTTTTTTGGCATATTTTACACTCTATTAAGATTTTTGTAACATTACTTTAATAAAAAAATCTTTTTAGAAATGGCATTTTAAACAATTTTTGTGAGGTTAATTAGTATAGACAAATCTGTAAATCATTAATGAAATAAATCTTTATAATAATATGTTTATGAATAATATATATATATATATATATAATATATATATATATATATATTATATTATATATTATATATATATATATAATATATATAGTATATATATATATATATATATATATATATATATATATTATATATATATATATATTATATATAATAT
>JABUQX010071971.1:17500-25000 GCA_015478945.1 Trachelipus rathkii | reverse complement strand
GTGGTCCGTAATGATTTCTTAGGTCAGTGCTGTTCCTAATACATGTATAAAATTTTAGACCAGGGGACTTAAATGTAAGGTTCCAAGTTTGCAGATGATAGCAAATTGCTACCTCATTAAGGATTAATGATGGATGTTTAAAGATTTAACCGATAAGGTGGGAGCTGTATCGTTGATGGGTTGAGCAGGTTCATTCCTTCTTCAGATAAATTTTTCTTCCTCTTCATCTTCTTCTTCTAATTCTTTCTTTCCTCATAATCCATGGTTCGATCAGGCTTATCTTCTGGCCATTCAGGGCTAGAGACAGTGCCTTATCGAGTTGTTTGGAAAAATTCTCGCTTCTCCTATCACTCTCGCTAATTTTCATCAGCTAGAATCGTTGCAGGGATACTGTTTGACGAGCAAAGCTGGCTTCATCAAAGGAAAGTGCGCTAACCTCCTTGGGTTTCCCTACTGACAAATCTTTCATCTCGAGCAACTTCTGTAAATCTGCCTTTCTCCTCTTATTCGATTTGATCATTGTGTTGCTAATTCTGCCAACTGAAAAGGCTAATCTCTTCGGCCCATAGCTCAACTTATATTCTCTAGTCTCAATACTAGCACTTTCCCTCCCTCAGTGTTGGGAGGCTTCTCACATGTCCAACCTATTCCGAAAGGAAGCGCTCTGATCCTTCTAAACTATCCCTATAGCTCTCACTTTATTCTATCTAAGATTTTTGAAACCCTTCTCACTCACTTCTTATAGACCAGATGGAAACTCACTCGATCGCCGTAGGCTCTTGCTGCACGAAGTCTACTGGCGACTATACATTCCTATCAAACCGTTTGTATGGTTTGTCGCCTTAAGGAATACGGGAGACTTGGGAGGTGGCGTTGACATTATCCAAAGCATTTGCCGAGTACTATGGACACGCGTCAACTGCTCATCCAACGCTTCCCTCCTTTGGGTATTCCTCCTTCTCTTTGCTTACTTATATCTAACTTTCTTTCACTCAATATCGGGTGTTGTTGATGGGGCGACTTCTCTTCTTTTTCTGTCATAGTGGCGTTCCTAGGGTTCTGTCTTACCTCCTACTTTATTCCTACCTTTCATAATGATCTTCTCACCTGCACCTCTAACGTCTATCAACTCGTATTCCGATGACTCGACCCTTCATTTCTTTAACTCTTATCAATTCTACTCCCACTTTTACTTCTGGAATTGCCTCTCGTCTTAATTTTCCGATTCTATTCTCGCTGATGGAAAGAAATAACTTTGTGAAATTCAATCTTTTAAAAACCACCCAACTTTTACAAATTTCCTTCTCCAAAATACCTTCTTAACTTTTCCTGTTCTTCTTTCGATGGTTCTGTCATCTTCTCCTGTTGACAATATAAACATCCTTTGGCCTTAACATGAACAAAAAAAATGTCTTGGAAACCTCCTATCATTCACAATGGTTGCTATAGGGCGGCTCAAAGAACTGGAAGTTCTGTTTAGACTTCGAGAATTTCCTCGTTTTCTCAGTTGCTCCAGCTATACAAGGTCTCATCCGCCCATGTATTTAGTACTGCTGCTCTCATTTCTGGGGGGGGCTCTGGTTTCACCCGGCTTGGGACAGAGGTCGACGTCAACGGCAAAAGGCTATTAAACTGTTCTGTACTTTCGGTCACTTGGACCCTCTATCTTTGCACAGACGATGTTGTGCTTTATCTCTACATTATAGTTACCGCAGCGGCAAGTTGCTTCGAGGGAACTTATCACTCGCGTACAACCACCTTTACGACGCCTTCGTAGCCCAATAGGTGCTGTATCTGCGCAACGAGTATTGTTGTTGACAATTGGTAACTCCAGGCTAGTTTGCTGTGGTGATTCCTTCTTTTCACCACCTCTGTTTCTGTGGAATTCTCTTCCATCTTTGTATTTCCTACTAGAATTTTACATCCCTCTCACTTTAAGCCTGCGTCATGTGCTCATATGCGTAAATAACTATTTGGAGTAATACACCCCTCCTTGAATAGGGCTCTATGCCCGTGAGTTTGGTTGGTGACAACTGTTAAAAAAGTCTCTGATGGGGCGATATTGTGAGCAACATGACTGAATCTCGCTATTGCCCCCATCCCCAAAACATATTTCAGATATATCAAAAAATGCGTAACTCTTTCAACATTACCTCGATGGATCATATGTCGCAACAACACAAATTTTGCTCTTTTCAAACTTAAATTTAACCTTGTAGACTATCTAGAACTCACCCAACAAATCTACCATTAGCTCTTACCACAAATCACTCAATCAGATTGCAAAATCCTTCATATCCCCCTTTCTCATTCCTTTTCAACAGGCAACACAAACAATTTCAACCACACACATCCATTTTCACACTTGTCCTTTATCTTTGTTTTCAGTCAGCAGCGAGCAAATCAAATTTGCCCTTTCTAAATCAGCCATCACCTCTCTCCTCATTCCTCAACATTTATTCCTCTACATTCCATGTACCCATACGATTCATACATTTTCGCCGGAAGATAGAAGGGCGCTTCCTGCGATCACGACCTTCTCCGGAGGCATGGCATTAGCATTCCTGACAAAGATAAAGTGGTAGTAGGCAGCCAACATAACTACCACCATCCCTTCGTCGCCTCTACGACACGCAGGACATTACGATGTGGGCAATTTTTTTCTCCCTACACTATGGATGTAAGGGATAGGGATGTCTGTAGTTGTTGTCTAGAAGAGGGGTGGAATATAAGTATGTGTATATGATATGTTGTCTGGGGGATGATGAGTTTGGATATGAACGCATAACAGAAAGGCGAACCATTAGGCCACTTGGAATTGTCATAATACCATAAGCAAAATGGGTATATATATATATATATATATATATATATATTATATATATATATATATATTATATATATATATATATATATATATATATACGGTTATATATTATATATATATATATATATATATATATAATATATATAATATATATATATATTATATAATTATATATATATATATATATATAAATATATAATTATATATATTATATATATAATATATATAAATATATATGTATAAATTCTTAGTATTATTATTATTATTGAGTTTTTAATATTAATTTTAAATTCTTATTATTTTTCAATTTATCAGTAAAGATAATCGGCGAAATGTTACCGATGTATGATGACGATGACGATTGTTTTAAAACCCCAATTATTTTGACCGATGACGAGACGATTAATCGTCCCATCCTAATATATATATATTATTACTATATATATATATATATATATATTATATATATAATATAATATATATAAATATATATATATATATATATATATATACCGGGTATAATATTTTATATTGAAAGTATATAGAATTATTTTTTTTACATTTCTTTATAATTAAAGCGAATTTCATTAAAATTCCAGTTCCCGACCAGAATTTTTTTTGTAGATTCCGGCTAATTCCGGTTTCTGCGATTACAACCCCTATAAATATACTGTTTATATATATATATATACTTATATATAATATATTATATATATATATATAATATCATATATATAATATATATATATATATATTATATATTATATTATATATATATATTACGTATTATAATATAAATATATATATTATATATATATATATTTATATATATATTATATATATTATATATAATATATATATATATATATATATATATATATATATATATATATTATTACTGATATATATATATATATAATATAATATATATATATATATATATATATATTATATATATTATACATATATATATAAAAACCGGTCAAAAATCGCTGTTTTTTTTTTTAATGAATCATGAAAAATCGAAATTTAAGTTATATTTATACTTAATAGTTTTTTCTCACATTTAAAGTTTCATAATGTTTTAGAATAATGAAAATAATAAAAATTCTTGAAATGAATATTTTTTAAATTATTTTGAAAGTTTTTATGCGCTTGATTTTTTAAATTCGGGAAAAACGGTCAGTGAGGCATCGGGAAAAGCGGTCATTAATTTAAATTATTATTTCTTTTGGCTTGTCCCAAAACTAATTATAATTATATTTTAAAAATGTAAATAGAGTCTAATTAATATTATAGAATTAATTTGGATTGAAAAACACAAGTCTTAAGTTATATTTTATTTTTATTAACATTTTGCAAACGTTGATTTTTTACAAAATTTTTGAATTTTTTTTTCATTCTTTTTATGATAAATAAGCATTTAAAAAAAAATGATTGTGACAGTTTAATTCATCACTAACTGTGGTAGAAAGGGCAACATATGTCAACTTTTTAAAAAAATTGGGAAAATGCATTACGATAGGCCTATGTACGCAATTTACGGGAACTTTATTGCCGAAAAATTTTGGTCTTATCTCTATTTTTATAATCAAATTTTAATAATTTTTAATATAATATTATACACTTTTAACAAAATAGGCACTTTCTTTTTTTTTTTTATAGAAAATATTTACGCACATTTCACGTGAACTTTTTTTATCCTTACACTAGATAGAAGAAAGAGAGGTATAGAAAACATTAAACAAATGTCTTATAGCCTACCATACATAAAAATTAGAACAAAATATTATTGAAAAACTAAAAAAAAAATGGAAACACCCCACACCAATTTTTTTTACAAGCTTATACAGACTGGTATTTTCCCGATGCACGGACCGGTTTTTCCCCGAATTTGAAAAAACTTAATAAAACTTTTAAAAAATAAAGTTTAATTATTTTAAATTTTTTTACATGGAAAATGTTAAAAATAGACTTCCCAATATGCATCTAACTCAAAATTTTGATATCTTAATTCTACGAGATTCACGAGGTCTTAGAATTTTTTTGCAAAAAAAAAAAAAAAATTTTTTCCAACTTTGGGAAATTTTTTTGACTAGTAAGGTGTAAGTTTATTTACTAACATTTTTTATATATGCGTTAAAATATATCTATTGCTACTTAAAAACCTTTTCCTAATTGAAAAAATTTTTTAATTTTAAAAAAATATTTAACCATTATTAAACTGCCGGTTTTTTCCCTCCTGACCGGTTTTTCCCCCCATTTTACGGTATATATATATATTAATATTATATATATATAGTATATATATATATATTTATATATATATATATATATATATATATATATTATATATATATTAATATATTATATTATAATATATAATATATATATATATACTATTTATATATATATATATATATTATACTTGATAAGTAATATATAAATTTAATAAATATATAATATATATATATATATATATATATATATATATATATGAATATAATATATATAATATATATATATATATATATATAATATATATAATATATATATATATATAATATATATATATATATATTATACTATATATATATATATATATATATATATAATATGAGGGAATGTATAGGACTCACCATGTCTCAAAAAAATAAAATACTATATATATATATATATATATTATATATCTATTATATATATATATACTATATATTATTATATATATATATATATATATATTATATATATATATATATATATATATTATATATAATATATATATATATATATATATATATATATATATATATTATGTAAAAAAAAAAACATAAATTTTTGTTATGTAAAAAAAACCACTCCGTATCTCGGTATATATGATGTTTAGAACCAAAAAATTTGGTGGACCCATTAACCCCATCGAGTATGAGTGAAAAAAAAGTGTTATAATGGTTCAAATTCGTTTTCTGAGATTTTTTGGAAATTTTTTTTAAAAAATTTTCAAAAATTTCACAAGTTTTGAGCTCATTTTTGACTGATTTTTTGGGACTTTCCAGCAGTGGCTGCATCAAGAAATCTATGAATTAGTATAATATTGAATTAAATTATGTTGGTCCCATCATAGATCTCATCCCAGAACAAATTTCATGAAATTTTATGCAGCCCATCAAACTAAAAAGGCAATTTGTACCTAAAAAAAAAAAAACCATTGTTTAATAAGAAAAAAAAAAAACCTTCTAATAAATTGATAATCATGTATATGCGCTATAACTCCTATCAACATGCTGTAAGGTTTGTTTTTTTTCTTCTGTCAGTGTGGGGTCTAAAAAAAAAAAAATGTTGTAACTTAAAAAAACCCAAAAAGTATTAAAATGTACTATAAAAAAAACAAACATTTTTTTTAACCTTTTTGCATATATTATTAAATCATGTATATATAAGGTGTCTACCCCTACGTTATAAGGTATCGGGATTGATTCCCGGTGGTTTATCACGGATCGAGGACTTTCTACCATGTTTAGTATGAGTTATACCCTACCCCCTTTTCTAGTGAACCATATAGCTTACAATTTTTTTAATTTCTCGAGCTAAGAGCTGAACTTATGGTGTCGAATAAGTAACATTGGAGGTTTGCGAGTTGATTCCCGAGGTGGTTTGAGGAATCGTAGTATGCGCTGAGTGTTAGTGCAGTGAGAGCAAAGCTCTAACACCTCGAGCATTTTTTTTATTTTCTCAAGGAATATGTCCGAGTTTGGTGCTGACTAAGCCATGGTCTTATAGATGGATCTGCGAGAGATTGCCGGTATTACCAAGTGGATCGGAGCAGTCCTTAGGGCATTTGGACCAGTGTTGTGGTGCTCTTGTATATTTTTAGGTTTTTAAGTGTTTTCTAGTTAAGGTATCTATTTCAAACTTGCTACCGTGGTGAGAAGGTTGCTGGCCTGCCGGGCCCCGAGGTTTCACGCAGCCACGTCCAAGGACTTAGAAGGGTTGAAAATGGGGGAGTGAGTGGAAGAGAATGAATGAAATAGAATTTAATGAGTTTAAATTAAGTGCGGGAGCACATGAAACTGATACCGGGAGCCCGACAGGATTTTCTGGCTTCACAGCTGCATTTTGAGTCAAAAAGGTACCTTTAAATATGTTTCAATGGTGTAGGAAATCAATTTTTGGGGGGGTTTCAAAACAATTTCCCAAATGGTTGTGAGGACCCCCTTGAGGGGGGGGTCCCCATTGAAAAATAGAAGAAAGCACAGAGTTCAAGAAAGAGAAGGAGGTAATGGAATTTATGCTACCAAACAGGTTATGTCCATTAGAAACTGTTCTTTCGCTTCTTTCATATACTTCTTTGGAGCAATCGTACAGTAACCTTGGCACCAGTTAAATTTGTCTCAAGATCAGGGCGGAACCGACCTTACTCAAATTCGCAAGGTCTGGGAGCAATTTATAAAGAGAATAAGATAATTATTCTCATAAAAACCTATTCAAGGAGGGGGGTAGGGGATGTAAATAAAACCTATTCAAGGAGGGGGGTAGGGGATGTAAATAAAAACCTATTCAAGGAGGGGGTCTAAGGGGTGTTGGGGATGTAAACTACAACAAAATCAATGCACTTAACCAGCTCACAACGAGCTCCAACCATTCAAATTCAAGATCTATTTTAAGGTAGATAA
>JABUQX010071971.1:0-12500 GCA_015478945.1 Trachelipus rathkii | reverse complement strand
ATAGTCGGCCACTCATATTGATATTCCACTTACCCTGAGTAACGTCCTTCATGAACTTTAAGATTCTTTGGATTGGAAGCGTTTCACCCTGCTCATCACTACAGCATCGCCTAGGTTACTCCGGAATTTTCTTAGGTGAGAATGAAAGTAGTCAACTCTATACTCATTCTACATCCATGAGAATGGAAACTGTCTAGCAGTCCATGTACAATGTTTAGTGGTTCTCGGCTTTCCTGTTCCCCAGAAAAGTTTGTGCTACATCTGAAAAGTATTCCACGCTTCTTGCCTCTAACAGTTCATTGTTGTTAGCAAAGTGGCAGCTTCATGGAGGCAGTGTCCGATTTGTGGGCATCAAATATCCCAGCTTTTTTTCTCGTCACTCAGACCAGAAAATATTGAGCATATTTAGCGGAAGCATTCACCATCATGGTCCAGGGCCTTCACAAATTGTTTCATCAAGCCAATAGCACAGGAAGCAGGGATATTTGTTGAAACATGCTTTGCTGACGAGCAAAAATGGTTTACATTTTAGGATCGACGCCTATTTACCATCCATGTACCTGATATTTGTAGCCTCTCCAAACGGTCTTGATTTTTGCATACTCTCTCTCATCCGTACCGAGTATACCCTACTGGAACCGAAGCAAACCTGTTGCCGTTGTGTAACATCACACACTTTAAACTGCTCTTGGAAGTGTCAATAAACAGTCGCCACTCACCTGCATCGTATGCCGGGAGTCCCAAAGCGAGATTTAGGTTTGCAACTTCACTGCAATACACATGGTTACCATCAGACTGGAAGAGCCTCCGCAGCTCTGCTTCTCTGTTACGATAAAATGTTACTCTTGTGTCATGGTCCAGTAGTCATTTTTCATGCAACCTCGAAGCCAACAGCTCAGGACAACTTCGGCAAATACAACTCTCATTACAAGATCATTCAGTCTCACCCCAGGTTGAACAATGATGACATCCGACTGTATTTCAGTGGTGATACGCATTCAAATCCAGGTCATTGGCATCCATGCATGTAGACGTACTAAAGTTTACCACATGCTTCCCGAAAATCGACCGCAGTAAACTTGCTGCTACTGAAGATATATGTGCGGAAGGTAACGTCTATACAGCCTACGTAGTGCGCACATGAATTTTGTCATTCCTAGGGAATATGCAAAAATAGGGATCCATGATTGCACGAAAACGGGATGTGATACAGCAAATCCGAGATTATATATGGAATCAGCACCTCCGAATTACTATATATCTGCTACAAAAGTCCATCCAAGAAAAAATTCATCTCTTTTTGTTGACCAGTGTGAGTTTTCTTTATTTTCTATTAATGGATGACCGAACTTTGAAATAACTATTCGGCCGAATAGCAAAGTGATTATTCGGCCGAATATTCGGTATTCGGCTTTTTCACTATTCGGCACATCCCTAATATATATATATATATATATCTTCTTTTTCTTCTTCTCTCTTCCTACTATATAATTACATATATATTATATATATATATATATATATATATATATATATATATATATATATATATATATATATATATATATATATTATATATATGTATATTAATATTATATATAATATATATTATATATATATATAATATATATATATATATATAACTATATATATACCGTAAAATGGGGTAAAATGATAAATTTTTACAAAATTTTCAGAAATAAAAATTCATTAGAAGTACATCGTTTATCTTATGTATATTTATTTAATATATATGTAAAAAATAGTCATTGAAGAGTAATTACATGTAAAAATAATAATAAAAAACTATTATAATATTTTATTTGCCTTAAAAAAACTCTGTCACCGAATTTTGAATCGGGGTAAAATGGTAAGAAGGTGGGGTAAAATGGTAAATGGAGAAAATATGAAAGAAATACAAATATATATGATAATATGAGTACTAATCCTTATAGATACATGTTCATATCTTATATGAAAAAAAATTAAAAAAATTAAAATGATAAAAACTTCAAAAAAATTCATTTCTTATAGCTAACTATAATCTTTTTTTTTTTTTTTTTTTTTTTTTTTAATTTTAACATCACTGGTGCTTACCTTGATAACTTTTACAACTGCCTTATTTGTTTGGAATAATTATCTGAATAAAAACTTGAATGTAGAAATTAGTTTGTAGAGCAAAATTCCATGAAAAATTTATACTCCAAAACAAAAAAATATTAAAAATATTTAGATATCTTATATTACTATCTTAATTAACTAAAAAGGTAGTTTAAAGTATTCTTAACAGATATAGCTTTTGAAAAGCTATAATAATTATGACTTTGTACCATAAAATTAGAATTTTTTTTTTTTGGGGGGGCATTTATAGAATAGCTTATCATTTTACCCCGGTTTAGTTTTAGACATTTTTCTTACACTAGCTATATTTTCTTAATTTTTAACATCATCAGTGCTTACCTTGATAATTTTTACAACTGCCTTATTTGTTTGGAGCAATTTTCTTGAATTAATATTTCAATACTATTTATAATTACTCCAATTCCATTGAAAAAATTTAACTCCGAAAAAAAAAATATTAACATTTTAGATATCTTATTATATTTATCTTTAATTAACTAAAAGGTTAGTTAAAGTATTTATTACTGATTCTAAGTTTTGCCAAAGCTATAATAAGACTGACCTAGGATCTTTAAGGAAGAAATTTATATTTTTTTTGGGCATTTATCATTACCCGTTTTATGAATAATATATACAAGGAACCATTAGTCACCGACGTGTAGCGGTAGTTCGGTTTGGTGGTTATCACTATATATATATATATTATATATATATATATAATATATATATATATAATATATAATATATAATTAATAATATTATATAATATATATATATATATATATATTATACCGATCATATATATATATATATATATATATATATATTATATATAATATATATTATATATATATATATTATATATATATAGTATACCGTTAAACGGGGCAATTCGGTCCAAAATCAAGGGTACTCAAAAATGCTAAGGTTTATGGAGACTTTATTTATTATTTTTTTCGAAATTTTTTTTTTTATATGTTAATGTTATCCTTTAGGAGTAAATTAGGATTTAATTGTATGTATATTATATAGGAATTATGTTAGAAGGCGATAAGTAACGTGGACCGAATTGCCCACGATTTTGGGGGGCGGGGCAATTCGGTCCACTTCAATTTTCACATCCCTAAGAATCCTCAATTAAAGTGTTTTATTTAATAAATTATAGGTATATAGGTATCTTTTTAAACATAATGGTATTACAATATTTTTTTAAGAAATTGGGTTTGAAAACTAATAAACTGTTCGAGTTTGCGTTCGTTTTTGTCAAACTGCAAAATCTTAAAAAAAGCTCGCCTAACGTAAGGAATTTCCTTAATTCATGTAAGGTTGCTATTCTTTTATATTCTGTATTATACAGAATTAAAGAAAATTCTTTACGTGTGAGTGTTTTATTACGATTTTGCGATGTTTGACAAAAATGCAAGCTCAAGCGTTTTAGGTCTCTTTTTAAACATTTAATGGTATTTACATGATTATTGTAAGAATTGGTTTGAAAACTATAAATGTTTCGAGTTTGTGTTCGTTTTTTGTCAAACGCAAAAATCGTAAAAAAATGCTCACCAAAGCTAAGGAATTTCCTTAATTCTTTTTTATTCGTATATTACACAGAATTAAGGAAATTCTTTACGTTTGGCGTGAGCGTTTTTTTTACGATTTTTGCGCTTTTTGACAAAAAACGAACTGTAATGTTATTATTCTGTAAGGTTGCAATTCTTTTTTATTTTATATTACACAGGAATTAGGAAAATTCTTTACATTTTGGTGACGCGTTTCTTTTACGGATTTTGCGCTGTATGACCAAAAACGATGCAAACTTCTTGACAAAAATGAATGCAAAAGTTCGAGCGTTTTAGCATATTACGTTTCGTAAAGAACCCAATGCAAAGAACGAAAAAATGCTTAGGGTCTAGGAACATCATCATCAGAGTATCCCTTTGTATCCTTGCGTGTTACTTTTGAGTAAGTGTGAACCATCTTGCTGAAAACAATTTGTATAGGTTAAATTAGGCCTAAGTTGAAAAACTTTACCTACCCATCTTGCTGTAAAAGTGTAAAAATATATATTTAAAACATTATATTTCGGACATCTTTTTTGTAAAAAAAAGTATTAAAAAAATTAATTTAATGAAGATTTCAATGTGGACCGACGAATTGCCCCACGAAATTTTAACAATATGTGCGACCGAATTCGCCCCATGTTATCAATTTTATAAAAAACGTATTTATCTCTTGACCTGAGATGACCAACGATTGCATTAAGGTTATAAAACTATTTTTTAAGTACTATATCTTGGTACCAATATTGTAGACAATTATTTTGACCTGTATGATTTCTTAGCAATAAGCCTAAAATTTTCCCGATTTTATATTAGTGCTCAGAAAAAGAAAAAAAAAAATCACCAAAATTGCCAATTAAATTAAAAGTTTCATAAAAAATTAATACCTAAGACATAAAATAACTTATTTAACATCTTTAAATATAATTTTTACATTCGTTTATAGGCATATTTTGAAGCCACTGGACCCCGAATTGCCCGACGTGGGGACCGAATTGCCCCACATGGACCGAATTGCCCCGTTCTTACGGTATTATATTAATATATATATTATATATATATATAATTATATAATATATATACTATATATATATATATATATTTATATATATATATATATATTATATATATATATAATATATAATATATGATATTATATATATAATATATATATGGTCTTCTCCTCCTCCTCCTCTCAGTGTTATTCCTATGTCCTATGCCTTAGCCTGTGATTACATTTGATCGGGTGCATGGGCTCCTGAATCTATGAATGTAAGGAGGCGGGTGACCGGATGGCATTCCTCCCAGAGTTTTGAAGGAGTGTGATTACTGTTTCAACTATATTCTTATGTCTCAATTACTAACACTTTCCCTCAGTGTGGAAGTATGGCACATGTCCAACCTTTTCCGAAAAAAAGGAAGCACTCTGATCTCTCTAACTATCGCCCTATAGCTCTCATTGTATTCTATCTACGAAACCCTTCTCAACTCTCATTTCATTTCTTAGAATTGGAGTTCATTTCACTTCTAATCCGATAGCCAGTACGGGCTTCGGTGCCAAGGTCTACTGGCGATATACTTTTTATCTCCTTGATATCCGTTTTGAGTCTTAGGAACTACGGGGAAACTTGCATGGTGGCGCTTGAAAAATCAAAAGCATTTGACCTGGTATGGCACGCGTCACTGCTCTCCAAGTTCCCCTCCTTTGGGCTTCCTCCTCTTTGCTACTTATGTCTAGTTTTCTTTCAAATCGGTCAATATCGGCTGTTGTTGATGGGGCGACCTCTTTTTCTGTCAAAGTCGATGCCTCAGTGTTCTGATATTATTCCTACTTTATTCGTCTACTTTTCAATAATTGATCTTCTCACCTGACATGTCTAACTTTATCACCCATATGCCGATGATTCTAACCTTCATTCTTCAACTCATTTCAATTCTACTCCCCTTTTACTTCTAGAATTGCCTCTCGTCTTAATCTTTTCGATTTCTATTCTCGATGATCTGGATAGAATTTCCTGGTGGGTTCGTCTCAACCTTGTAAAATTCAATTCTTTAAAAAACCCAACTTCTACAAATCTCCTGCTCTAAGTCACTTTCTAACTTTCCAACCTCTTTCTACAGTTCTATCGTCTCTGCTGTTGACAATATAAACATCCTTGGCCTTAACATTAAACAAAAAAATGTCTTGGAAACTTTCACATCACGAACTGTTGCATAGGGCGGCCTCCAAAGAAACTGGAGTTCATATTTAGGACTGCAAAGACTTTTTTCCTCTTCTCAGTATACTCCAGTTATACAATAGGCGTCATCTGCCTTGTATGGGAGTAATGCTCTCGGATCTGGGGGGCTCTTGGTTTCACCCGGCTTTTGGAATAGGGTCGAGTCAAAGGCCAAAAGGCCTTATAAACTGTATGCTGTACTTTTTCACTCACTTGGACCCTCTATCTTGCGCCTGTGTTGGTGTTTTACTCTCTTGTATAGATTCTCGCAACTGGGCAGGGGCTAGAGGGATTTATAACTAGCGTACCACCACCTTTTACGACGACCTCGTAACCAAAGGGGTGCTCTATCTGCGCTTGGACTTTTCTGCTGGATATGGGTAACTCCAGGCTCAAGTTCGCCTGCTGCTATACTTCCTTCTTTCCTGCAACTCTATTCTTGTGGAACTTCTCTTCATTCTTCTCGTATTCCTACTGAATTTAATCTCCTCACTTTAATGCCTGCGTTCTGTACTCATCTGCCATAATTAAGTTAGGTTTGGTGAACATTTGAGGTGTATATCACCCCTCCTTGGAATAGGGCTCTCCCATGATAGTGGTGGTGGACAACTGTATATATTACTATATATATATATATATATATATAATATATATATAGAATAATATATATATATATAAATTATAATATATATATATATATATTATATATATAGGGAATAAAAGATATCAGTATCAGTAAAAACTTATAATCGGTATAGGTTTGTGAAAAACTAGCTATCTATGCCGATAAAGAATCAGAATAATCAGTGCAACACTAAAATATATATAATATATATATTATAATATATATATATATATTTATTATATATATATATATATTATATATATATATATATATATATATATATATATATATATGGCCAGGCATCGCCGAGAGGTAGGCATGTTAACTAAGAGAAAACTCATAACATTCTACAGGAAACAAAAAATACATTCTTTTATTTCACAAAACAATTTCATCGATCGAACTTTAAAAAAAATATTATTTTATATTTATTCTAATATTTATTAATAACCTTAAATATTTAGTATAATCTCAGATCTGGCAAGCATTCGCTGTGATTTGACCTGAATCTCTGCATTCGTTTCAAGAGAGCAAGGAGTTTCCCAATAGTATTTTACTTTTTACGCTTTGGAGAAATTGTTATGTTTTTTTTTCTTATATCCTTTTAGGGGGTTCGAGCCCGGGAGTAAACCAAAACCCTAGGGGAGGGGGGGGGGGGGAAATTTCCCATTTTTTTCCCCCCCCCCCCCCGGGGTAGGCCGAGAAACCCCGCTCTGTCCATCTTTAAGTTTTACCCGTGGGGTATTTTCTTTAGTTAAAAAAATAAAAAAATTCAACATTTGGTAACTTTTTTGCGCAATTTCTCGTTACTTCAAGCGCTTCGAATCTTCAAAAAACCAATGCTTATCTTACCAGCTTTCCATCATTTTCACAATTTAAATTTTCAAAAAGCGTTATTTTATTATTTTTTTCTTAAAAAAAGGATAAAATGTCTCCTGATTAAATTAAAATGTTTTTTATTTTTGTAGCTGTTATAGTTTTTTAGTTACATGCTTGGCCTCTTCGGATGCTGACATATATATATATTATATATATATATATATAATATATATATATATATATATATAATATATATATTATATATATAATATATGGACTTTGAAAAATTTGAAAAAAATATGTGGGTCCTGTGCTACACCTTATACCATCAATCTGATGTATAAGCAAGTATTAAAAAGACTTGGTAGGAGCCCAATATGGCTTCATTACGCGTCTCTTTATTTCTAAGTGTTCTTATTAATTAGGCCTACCTGGCTTAAGAATATTATGGATAGCAGATAGACCTAAATTAAAAGTCTTGTCAGATTGTATTAAGTAAAATCATTAAAGGCACTGGTCACTTTAAACCATCTTTATTATAATTATAAACTAAGATATCACCAAGTTGCAGATAATCAACATCAATGTCAAATTGTTTTAAGGTCTCACTAATTAATGGGTTTAGATTAATGGTCAAAGAAAATACATTTTGACAAAGATATATTATTATTATTATAAGGGACGTGGTAAAGTTAGCACTACTGAGTGGGATTTTGAAAAACTGTTACGTATTGAAAACAAAGAAGACGAGTTTCCAAAACTTTGTTGAAGTTGCTAAAGATTGGCTAGCAAATATAACTTTAAAAAAAGTAGCCAAATAAGAAGAAAGCTATCAAAAACTACGAATAAAAAATTAGGAACTATAGAAATTTCTTCAACTTTGAATAATGAACTTTGTTTAAAATTCCTTTTTTAATCAGCATTCTTTTTCAATAGTTTAAGTTGAAGTACCTGTTATTTATTGAATAATCTGCTTAGATTCAATGGAATCATATTATTTTCCATAAGTAGTAATTGGCTTGTAGACTGATAAATTGTAAACTAGGAAAAATTAAAGATGTAGGTACAAATAACTCATGGATTTATTGTATAGAACATTAGAAATAAAAAGACAGTAAGAAGCCACAATGGCCTAATCGAGACTGTCCCAGTCAAGGCAACAGAACCAATCAACAAACAACATGTTCATGCAAATCCACAAGCACCTAGAGACTTAGTCAATAATCTATATTACAAAATACACAAAAGCCTAAAACATGCCATGCCAAAATCACACAAGCACCGAGGGCTTTCAATAACTAACTAATACACAAAGTCTAAAAAACTAAAAACTATATCTAAAGAAATATGAAGGGAGGTAAGTGAGTGTCTTGAGAACAACCTTTCAATATAGCGGATGTTTGATGTGAAGAGATTTGAACCGTTGTCACATGATAAAGTGGCGTTTTCTCTGAAATAACACGTAAGGAATAATGCCAGCGTTTATGAAGCAGGTTGGAGTTTCGCTCTCCGGTAGAGGCTAGCAGTTCTCCTGCACCAGACGCTCAGAATCCACCCACGCCTCGACAAATCGACCACAGAGCAACCACTCTGCTCTCCGGACCTGAAGAAGACGGTCGGTTTATAGGCGATAGCTGTCAGGTGAAGCCAGGTGTGCAACATTAAGAGTCACTGGAAGCTTCCGACCACTCTGTACTCTTTACGTGCAGTTGGTCCACACCTGCAGTGAGAAGCACGGTACAGGCGGCACAGGATGACCAAACAGAGTAGCGCCCAGTAGAAGAAACTTGATTTGGATGTTGGCTTGCTGTGTTCGTTGTGCCACTCCATTGGCACATGTCACTCTTGCCAGGGTCATCAATTTGAAGGGGGTAAGTGAGTGTCTTGAGAACACCTTCAATAGAGGGATGTTTGATGTTGAAGAGATGAAGCTGTCATGATAAAGTGGCGTTTGCTTCCGGGAGGCTTGCTAGGAGTCATCAGTGTGGCTAGCAGTCTCATGCCCCAGCATACCACAATATACATGCTAACCATACTTACAGCTTATAATAACTGTTAATAACATGCAATTACCTTAATAACTACAGTACAAAAACCCTGCCAATCTGCTTAGTCAAATTACTATATGAAACCCAAAACATCCAAATACCTATCCAGTCCTTTCTTTAAATATTGCAATCGAGTTACACTCAAACAAACCTCCTTGGCCAAACCATTCAAAAATTTAGACAACCCATTACTGAATGAATGCTTTCTTATATTAAGGTGGCATGCTTTCTTCTTAATTTTCTTATTATGCTCCCTGGTCACCAGTCCGTGCTCAACTATGAAAAATTTATTGGTTTCTGTATTATCAATAGATTTAAATATTTTGTAGACTTGTATCATGTCCCCTCGGAGAAATCGCCTTTCTACAGAAAACATTCCTAACTCCTTGAGCCTCTTCCCAACAAAAAAAAATTATAGGAAACTTGCAAGATCTTACAATATAAATGACCGTCCTATGGGGAGAAAATTATGGGGAGCCTTGTAATATCTTGTGGCGTTTTGGCATGGGTTTTAGCCTTTCCCTATGGGGAATTTTCCCATTAAGTTCCCATAAATTATTACAATCTAGTGGGGAAGGCTTATAAGCAACTTCCTACAATCTCCCCACAAAATGCTTACAATATATTATAGGTGAAACCATCAATTTCCTACAAGTTGCATGTAGGCATTCTTTCGCTTACTTATTCCCATTAAAATGTCTCATAGGTTTCTTGTAGATTAATGGGTTCCTTCTTGTCAAGCTATGTAAAACTATTAGTTATATAAGTAAAAATAAGTAGTTATTATTGTATGAGATTTAGGTCCATTAGCATTGCAGAAGAAAACCTATGCGACATTTTTTATATGGTTGGTTTTAATCCAACCCATAATAAAATGTCCATTAGGCCTTCTCTGCAAGGTTAATTGCGAGCCTTAATGTCATTACTAAGAAAACTACATTATTTTACCTTATATACGAGTAGTTTTCATAGCTTGACAAAAAGGACCCATTAATCTTACAAAGAGAAACCTATGAACATTTTTTAATGGGAATAAGTAAGCGAAAGAATTCCTTTAAGCAACTTATATGGTTATTTTGGGGAAAAAAAAAAAATGGGAATGGGGTTTTTTTTTTTCACCATAATATAATTGTAATAAATTGTTGCTTACACACGTTACATACATTACATTGCACATACGATAGGAAATATTAAAAAAAAAAAAAAAAAAAAAAACATTCATTTTTTTTTTTATTTTCACCCTTAACCAGGGATGGCACAGAAAAAAATCAAAATTAAAAAATCAACTGATTTTTTTTTACTTGATTTTTTTTTATAAATTAAAAACATGATTTTTTTTATTTTTTGATTTTATTTATTTATTTTTATCTTTTTTTTTTTATTATTTTTATTTTTTGTATTATTTAAGTGATTTAACTTTCAATATAAATAAAAATTAAAATAAACTATATATATTAATAATTTTTAATTATATTTTTTTTCAATTCTTTTAACCAAACTATATGGCATTTACCCGTAAGTCTGTAAATTCTTATAGTGCCTGCCGTTTCATTGTTTCCATTGTAAGATTTTGAAACCAGAGCTAGTGAAGGCAGTTAAAAATTTGAAAATTAATTAAAAGATCGCAGACTAATTATATATATTGTTTATTGAGTATTGAATGTGTATAATAGATATGTTCAGCGCCAGTAATTTGAATTAATTGTCTACAAATGTTAGAAACACCACTTATTTTAAAAAAAGACATCAGATATGCTGAAGAGGGGCAACGAAAGGTAGATTTTGGCTTTGAGGATAAGAATAGGCGTGAAATTGTCTAGATAGGCCCACTATATGGTGATAATTTATCGCGATAACGATTTCGGGTTATCTGTTATCCGATAAAATCTTTTACCGATAATTGGGTATCGCGATAATTTTTGTTCAAAACTACCGATAACTATATGGCGATAATTATCGCGATATACGGTTCGGAGTTTTTTTACTGCATATCCGTAAAATCTTTATCAACATAATGGGGTATCGCAGATTATTTTTGTTAATCATAAAATAGTACTACAACAATATATATATATATATTATATATATTATATATATATATTATATTATATATATATATATATATATATATTATATATAATATATACAATCTTTATGACATCTGGGGTGCGCACCATGGTCCTTAACAAATGTACTGGTTGAGAAGAAAGAGGAACTGAACAGATGCATGATCCAACAGAGAAATCTTTCAGTGTTTGTTCAGACAGACATTGACATTATGTTCAGAATATACTGTGTAAATACACTAAATTTTAGCGAGACGTTATTTTCAATTCTTTATTTCTTTTAACTTTTTAGCTAATGCAGAGCAATGCTTTCCATTTTTAAACTAGTTTAAAATAATATTTCTTTGGCAATACAAGTCATGGCACCTGTCGCCGGTTGCACTCGGATAAATCCAAGAGGAGAAACAAGTGCATATCTCGGCTGCCTGATCCCCAGCCCTCATTTGCCAAAAAAATGAAGCGATGATTGACTGTATTTTAAGACCAACATTGTCAATCTCCGTTCTGCGACCTTGGTCAATATCCTCTTGATGCCATAGAAAGGTTCTCCAGGACCTTTGAATCTGCCCAGGAGTACCTTTCTGGCACTGCCTTTCCACCCCAAGTTTCGTTGATAATGAGATTAGGGCTTTTTGAAGAACAATGGCCAAAAAGTCAGAGGTCAAGGCCCCTGATGGAGAAGAAGGTGGAAAAGTTATTGCGGCGTACCGAACTCAAGAACGCCAACAGTACCCAGCAGCAGCGAGGAGAGGACATGGAAGAGAAGAACTACTACAAGCATTTGTGATGCTGATGATTACACTGAACTAACTCAAGGTCAACGTTATAAGATGCTCTCATTGTAAATAAGTGGCTACAGGCGGAAATCGACAGACACCTGTCAGACCTAGCTTTACAATGAGAAGGTCCTCATTATCTCTGTAAGGTACAAATACTGAATTAGGAACCGACCGGGGCTCAGAAAATCAGGAAAACCGGGGTTTTCTACCGGGTTTAACTGTAAATTTACACTAATATTAGAGGGTTTAAATCTCTCTCTTTTTTTT
>JABUQX010071970.1:17500-30000 GCA_015478945.1 Trachelipus rathkii | reverse complement strand
TTATTTTTATTCTGAAATTTTTCTAAGTTAATTTTAATTCGAAAATTTTCTGAGTTAAAATTATTTCAAAATTATTCTAAGTTAATTTTAATTCGAAAATTTTCTGAGTTAATTTTATTTCAAAATTATTCTAAGTTAATTTTAATTTGAAAATTTTCTGAGTTAAAATTATTTCAAAATTATTCTAAGTTAATTTTAATTCGCTTTCATTTCACTGATAGAATTAAACTCGCTTTTTTTCTTTTGTATAGTAGTTGAGGTTGTCGGTACAATGAGCTCTAGCTCCTGATCCCTTCCTTATATACCCATTCGAAATCTTATTTTTGATTTAGCAACAGGATGGGTATCCTGTAAATTGTTACAAAATCTCAACTTTTTATGCAAAAGAAAATTTAATATGAAAATACTATTGCGCAAGTGGGAAAAAACCCTTGGGGAAAAACCGTGAGAATATTATTCATAGCGTGAGAAAAAAAATGTTATTTCGAAATATGTTTTTCCAAATAGTTCTAAATATCATTAATTAATTTAATATGTGATTTCTACATCCTGTTTATTTGGTTGGGGTTTTTATCAATTAAGCAATCGGACTTTTCAGTTTGTCCCCCCTTAAAAAATTTTTAAAACTTAAAAATTTGAATTAGATTAAAATTGAAAAAATCAAAAATATTAAGTAAACTAAAATATTTCAAAAGTGTTAACTAATAAATCAAATAATAAGTTATACAATAACTTATTAATATAATGTTCTGGCTTGAGTTCCATAATGTGATCTTCGTGTATGAGTCGAATCCTTCTCCGTCTCGTCAAGCCTTTTCTCTCACTTGTATCTTTTGAAGTATCCCAATTGCCATGTTCTCTATAACACCTTAAAGAAAAAGAAAAATATCGGCAGCAGTATGGGGTCTTCAAAAGATTGGAAAGATTTACATGTTAATGTGTAAAAAATGTAAAGTAAATTCAAAGAATTTGTATTAAAAGAACTGTATGAGAATGTACAGTAATTGTCTTTGTTGATTGTTGTAAACTACTTTAATGTACTTAAATGTTGTTTCAAGTAATGTTTAGATGCTGTTGTGCATGTTACATGTTGCAAATGTAAGTTTCTAGTGACTGACTTTGGTGATGTGAAACAGTGTTTGCATGCTGTTGTCTGTTCAAAAATGTTGTTGACTGTTATAAAATGCTATTGAATGTTCAAAATGCTGTTGACTTGTATGTGAACTGTTACTTGTCTATAAAGTTGTGAACATTGTGATATGAAATGTTATTAACATTGAAATATAATAATGAAATAAAAGAAAAATTGAAAAATAAAAATTTCAAAAAAAAATTAAATTCTTAGGAAAATCTTCCCGTATTTCGTTACTAGAAATCTGTAATAATGTAATCGTGATTATTATTATATGATGAACAGGGACATTATTCAAGTTGTTAAAATTATTAAAATTGTTTAAAATTTGTTTAAAAAAAAATTATTAAAATTGTAAAAATGGTTAAAATTGTTAAAATTTTATTAAAGTTGCAAAGGAAATATTTAACCTTTCTTTTCATTAACTTTTATATTTGAACAGGGACATTATATAAATATAAAAAAATAATTAGTAAATCTGCGTGATATATATTAAAGATTTACGCTATTATTCAATTCATGGTGTGATAACTTTATAATCATGAAGTAAATTAAAAACAAGTGTCTTCGAGCAATTTCGCATGTTAATTTATAAATCTGTAAACTTGCAAAGTTACTCGAAAGCAATTGTTAATAAGTTATTGAATTGAACAGGGACGATATAACTATTATAAAAGTTATAAGATATTAAAATAAAGGTTCTCATCCTTAAATTTGATAGTAACTAAAATAAGTTACTAATTTCCTGTTGGTACTGCTTGGTGATGATATATTATACTCAGTGACCTGATGATAGGTGATGGATTTTCGACCTGATAGGGAAATTCCTCAGTAACAAGCATGACATATTTGTCTGTTACTGACGAATCACATTATCCTGTAAAAGAAAGATTAGTGTTCCTTTCTGAAAAAGAATTTCTGTATTAGGATTAGTAATTAAATAAAAAAAATGTAAATTCATTTCTCTGTAAAAAAGTTTTGAATTAGGATTAGTAAAATAAATAAAATTATAAATGTAAATGCAAATAAATTTCCTTAGGTACTCCTGTTATTATAAGAGTATATTACCATAATTTATATTTTTAGCTATATAACAAAATTTTGTGTGTGTGAGTGAATTAGTAAGAAATATTCTCGAATGTATGAATATATTCCTAGAATATATGAACTTTGTAAACAAAAAAAAAATTATTCACACCATCATTCCACATTCATCCTTACACCTCTTTGTTTACCTATTTCTGAAAAAAAAAAAAAAATTTAAACATAAAATTTAAACAAAAATACTAGGTGTGTTTATGTATTGAAACATGATTTCATACTTAGGAACATGAACTGTTATGTTACAAAAATGTTATGTTATAAAATCATAACTGGATGAAATGTTGTGTTATTCACTTATGACTGGTTAAACTGAAGTCCAATGTGTCTTTTGATTGTGAAGTCAATTAATGAATAAATGTTTCTAGGACGTCTGCATATACACATAATGCTCCATATGTAAGTATTACTTTCAAATATTTAGGTAATGCCCACATATGAATCTATACATCAGATGATTCATTCATACTGGTGTTGCGTTCATGAGATTTATCTGTAAGAAATTTCTACTTTAAAAGTGAAATGTTTAAGTGTTGTTATTCAAATGAAATAGCAAATCGTGGTATGTAAGTCAAACTAAATTATTGTTACCTGACCCTTGTGTAACCAGAAAGTTCTAATGTGTTAGAATTTTAACTCTTTCATTCATACATTTTAAAGTTACAAGTAATTTGTAATGACTAATGATAAGTCTGTAACCTTGTGTTGTATGCACTCTTAAGTAAGTTTAATGTGATACGTTAAAATCAGCTAGTGGTGACAATGTAATGTTCATACTATTTAAAACTTGGGGTGTGTCATCGTGTTCAATGATCATATTTGACGTTGAAAAATGAAACTTATTTGGTCTTTATGACTTACACTAGACTAAAATTCAAATATTATTTTTATTCAAACTACTACTCATATTTGCGTTAATAAGATAAATTATCTTTAAAATTGCTATCTTTTATTCGTTGAGTTATTATGTGAAACAAAACAGATTACTGTATTGTGATATCTGTATGTGATATCTGTATGTGATATCTGTAAATGAAAATTTTATTAAAGTAGATTACATAAATATAGCATCTTCACTATAAAAGTTATAATTGAATTTCTAATGTTTACCTAAATGTAAACTTTTAAATGTTTTCCTGATGTGATGCCAACTTCTAATCATCTGACTAGAGCAGACATTCTTCCTTGTTAAATTATAGAACGAGTATCTGCTTTAGTATGATGACAAAAATGTTTATTCTTGTTTCTTAACTGATTATACTATACATGATGCCTTTTAAATTATATGCGACTTCAAACTTAGGTACTCTAAATTTAATTTTAATTAGAATGCCATAAGTTGAAGTAGTATACACTTACTTGTTTGTTTTCTAAAGTGTTCTTACTCCTTGAATTAGTTTTCATGAATTAGAACGATCTTGCTTCTTTATATCAGCTGTTTTACTCTTATTACAGAATCACACTTCCTTCTTCTAAAATTATTTTCTAAAATTATTATTTAGTTTACCTTATTGGAAGATTTTAGCTTCAAACAGAGTTAGAGAAATAAGAGTGGAATCATTTTTCCGGAGATTTTACAACTCTTTTGCCTTTCAGAAGGGTAATTGGCTTATGCTTGCTTCCGCAGCCTTCCTAGGGCCTCTTAATTCTCCTTCTCTTGCTGTCAGCATTATGTCTTCTTATGACCTTTTAAAGTATTGAATCAATGGTTCTATCTTTTCTTTCCTAAAGATGTTTCGACTTTACATAACTTTGGATACACAGGTTCTCTTACTGGTCTAACTACCTTTGCCCTGAATCCATCTATATCTTTCCTTGTATTCTTAAAATTTATCATATCAAATCGATGTAAAATTAGTTCCTATATGTATGCGTTTTAAAATATATAGCAGTAGAAGATATTTGCGCAATAAAGATTTATTTCTATAAACTTCTTTCGTTGTTATTTGGTTCCTTCTTCCATTTGAAGCAATGTATCTGGATAGTTGAACGTGCACTTTCTCGTATCCTTCAACAATGTCAAATTTCAGATTAGTAAGTTCTGATGTTCCTATTTATCCTGTAGTGCTTCTGGCTTCTTCGCCATCAATCTTTTCTTTAAGATTTTACTGAGTTTACTCATATCTGTATTTCTTGTTGAACTTACTATCAGAATGTTCCTTCTACATTTCAAAAATTATTAGAGAGATAGTTAAGGTTTACTGTAATAAACTGTTACCTGGTTCCATGTCTTTAAGATTAGTTGATCCGCTGGATGATTGATTTGATCCGCTGGATAATACTGAGAGGTTATCATATGAAGAAAACTCATATATCATTATTTATATATATATATTGGAACCAGACAGTTGACTGATGTGCTCATTCTATCCCTTTTGGATGAGTTTTCTTTAAAATTTATCATTTTCATTCTGTTATTTTCGTTTAAGCTTCATTATTTATACTTCTACTGTGTCCAACATGAGCGTTATTTCACAATAATCTCTCCATCTGGCCTGTCCTTTTCCTCATTAAGCCAGGAGGATAAATAACAGACTACATAAAGAGATTATTTTCAATAACCTTCTTCATGGACTGATTTCTCTTTTTTCAGACATTAATTTCTTTCTGCTCTAAAGGCTTCTTTAATTATTAAAAGTATCTTAATGTGTGATCTGCTGATATCGTTCTTTATTGCTGTTGTAGTTCTGCAGGGTTTTCGTGATATTCTGTAATAACTTAAATGGCATTTTCTAAATGTTACTTTATGCCTTTATATATGCATCATGTGTTAATATTACTTCTTTACATTATAACCTGCATTCATCTGTATTCTTCTGATCACAAATAAATACCGTGCACCTTACCTTGTGTCGCCTTGAAAGACCAAAACTAGAGTTACACCTCTCGGGATTTTAACCCCTTTACCAAATTTGAAATCGTCTGCATGGCCACTGCTGGCAATTTCTTGGATTTTGTTCTTTCTTTCTTCACAAAGATAGGCGGTTGGTATGATCAGATGAAACTTTTGATTGATCTGGATATTCAGCTTCAAGCTTGAGTTATAGGGAAAGTTTTAGAGTCGAAGTTACTACTTCAATAAGAGTGACAAATGGATGTTTGTCAACAGTCTTTACCTCCATCTTTCTCTTTTCCCCAAACATTTAGCTTTCTTCTATATATCAATCAGATGAGTCTGAAGCACTTCGTGTCCTATTAGAATTAGAAAAGCTGGAAGGCGAGCATTGTTAATCTCTGTTCCCTTAGAAAGATAAATTCGCTTATGCTTGACATGCAGCTCTCAAGGGCAATTCCATATTTTCCTCTTCTTCTATTAACTCTATATCTTCTGCTCATATGCGCGATGATACTTGCGACTTTTAAGATGGTGGACACTTAAACGTCATGGTGTCATTAACGTTTACCCTAAGTACATTAGAGTTGTGCGATGAAGTTTCTTTACAGAGACTCATCAATTTGGATCAGCGTATTTTCCGAATTTCTTCATCTCGTACTTCATACGTCTACTCTTTCTTTTCCAAGAGGTTCTACACATCATTATGTGTAAAGCAGTATGATCCTTACAGCTTTCGGTACCTCATCTCTACGTACCTCATCATTCTAGTTCAACTTGTGATCATAATCGAATGGACCATTCTCCTATCTCCTTATCAGAATCAAAATATCTGTATCAATCGGAGAGGTCGGACTTCCACAGTTCCTTACAACTGTAGCCCCTACCAGCACAAGCTGCATTCATTCCCATTTGAATGACTATGCACGCTCAGAACGGAATTATTTCATCCTTTGTATATTTACCAAAGGGTTGCAAGTAATGCTCATTCTCAAATGGTAAATCTTTTACCTCTCTGTCTTACAGGTAAGTGAGCTAAAGTGGGACAACATTTGCCCTTCCTTGAACCTAATCAGGTATTTGACTTGCAATTGGAATCAATCTTCGTGACCCCTTCACCTAAAATTTACAAACTTGTATAGGTGGCCCTACAGCATGTTTTCCTAATGCCTTATTATCCTCAGAATCTCCTTCAAAAGTGTCTGAGTTTTTCATCGGTACTGTCCTCACGAATTTACGAATAATTCCGGAGTTCTTGGGACTTTATAATCATACAAGTCACCTACAAAAACATCATACATGAACGTTCGAGGCGGTCTTACTTGAGACTTTATAACATTACAGATCACCTACAGAAACATCTTGCGATATTGTTCGAGGCGGTCCAGATACCTTTCTTTATTGGCATAAATCAAAATGGAAAGCTATTTATATGTTAGTTTAAAATGCTTTCAAAAAAAAAATACAATAATGTTACAATTTTCCCATATTCGATGGGGAATAAATAAAAAATATATATAAAATTGGGTTCCTGAAACTTAACTATGCTGTGGTGAATTAATATCATGTTCTTCAACATAATTTTTTCTATGCTTCCTAAACCTAAAAATTTAAATCGGCTGTGCCTTTTAGCCACAATTCTATACTAATCAACTTCCTTTCATAGTCAGTTGCCTTTACCTGAACTATGTAAGCAATGCTCAATCGAAGTGAATAAACAAATATATATATATATATATATATATATATATATATATATATATATATATATATATATATATATATATATATATATATATATATATATATATATATATATATATATATATATTGTTATATATATGTTGTTTATAGTCTAGCATAAATAAAATGTTTTTCCATAAACTATGGCTATTTCTATCGCCTTTGAATCTATTACTTCTGGTTTGAGCTATTTATTTGCTCTATATATCTCAATGCGTTTGTGCCTATCTGCTATTCGTGCCAGATTTGTTCTGATTTCACAAACAGAACAATAATCCTATAATATTTCTATTTATCTGTACGGTTTTCCACAGTTAAGAAGTGGCTGGAATCAATCCTTTCAATTTGCGAGGCACAAGAGTGACAAAACACATATATTTATATTTATATATATATATATCTATATGCCACTTTGGCATCATCCAGATTACTAATTGATCGGCGACGTCTTAACGGGTACAATTCCGCACCTCCAGCACTTGATGGATTGACCCTTGACCTCTTCACTATCTCTAAACTATCTAAGCTTGTTAATCTCGATCTTGGGTTATTAGTGATATTAGTACTAGGTTAGATTTTTCAATGCTTCAAAATGACTGTCCAATTTCCTTTTGAAGTTTGATCCACCGTCTTCTTCTTACTAATAACACCTTTAAGCCTTGAATCTTGACTTTAGCACTGTTTTCCGTACCTTTTATTAAATACCTCTTCATTCTAAATTGAATGGACTGTCCTCATGGCTCTTCCTCTACCATGACCTGAATAATTATCTGGGTCAGAGAGGTCGGACCTATCAGCGGTTTTAGACTGTGTCCTCACCCATGTAAGCTAAGCTCATACTCCTCCAACTGGATGAGTAAGCAGCTCGGACAGAATTATCCTTTCTCTGCATTTTACCTAAGTGCAGTAATCTGTGCTCATTCTTAACCTCTCAAAATTGAGGGAGCAATGGACCTAATTATTCCTAAATTCTTCTATATATTAGGCACCTCACACATATATAATTATGTATGTATGTATGTATAAAACAATAAAACAACGTATGTTATAAATACAACATTAGCATTAGTTTTCGGCACTTTTGTAAGTAAATTAATATATTGTTTGGCAAATCCTATATCAGTAAATTAATATACTATTCGGCAGTATTTGTATATAAGTAAATTAATATACTATTTGGCATTTTTATATCGGCAATATGTATACCTACATTGACTAACAGTTATATATATATATATATATATATATATATATATATAAAAATTGACACTGCTACTGCGGTTATATAATACCTTCATATTAGTCATATTATTAAATTGATAATATTTTAATGGCACTTTCTTTTATGTACGTAAATAATGCTAAATGCTTTAGGCAACAATTTTACGTTATGTATTAATACTGACATATATGTATATATATTTTTATATTAGTATAAGATGATTAATATTTCGGCATTCTGTATACATTAATACAGTGACTTTAATTCCTTCGAGTTAGTACGTTAATAATATATTAAATGCCTTCTATATATATAAATATGAAAATTAATATTTTATTTTAGGCAAATCTTTTGCAAATAAATTCGTATTTTCGGCAATTTTTTTGTAATTAAATTATTACTATATTTTTAGCAATTCTATATATATAAATGTATATAAATAAATACAAGTAAAATTTAGCTATAATATGTCGTAGCTATTTCCTTTTAAAATCTACGTTAACCTTGATTAGCTATACTTAGCAACTAAGCATAAATTTGTGCCTTAAAATTTTGGTAACTCAAAATTTATAAATTTGTAAATGTAGTTAAGCATAAATTTGGGTCTTAAAATTTTGACAGGTAAATGTATCTTTGAGCTTAAATTCATACCTTAGAATTTTGGTGTATATGTATCCGTGAGTTTAAATTCGTACCTTAGAATTTTGGCAACTCAAAAATTTATAAATTTTATATATATATATTTAAGCATGAATCTGGGCCTTAAAATTTTGGCAACTCGAAATTTATAAATACGAGAGAATGTTAAAAAAAAAATAAAATATTTTAAATAAAAATTAAATATTAATTAAATATTTAATATTAAATATCAAAAATTTGAGAGAATATATATAAATGTAAAAAAAAAAATATTTTAAATAAATATTAATTAAATATTAAATAAAATTGAAGAACATAATTAAAGAAATATGTTTAGGTAGGTAAGTTATGTGGTCTACCTATAATGTGACACTATCTACTACAGGATGGTACACATTGCTATGGTACCAGCATTGGTACGGCATCTTCTCGCAATTCTTTTCTTTGCGAAAATGTTCTTCTAGTCACCTGAGGTCTTCTTTTTACCTCAACTTTATCCGTTACCATACGCGAAGCCTCGCCTTATTCCGATGGATAAGACCCTCACTATTCTTGGTACTGTATCACTCTCTCTCTTGGGGCTTGATTCCCTTTTTCCGATGGTACAGTACTTCTCTAATTTAGAAATAATATATTCTTCATATTCCTTATCGCTTTCTTCATCAGAGCTTGGTGCAATGTGGCACTCTTTCATTGTTTCTTTCGGAGTTATTTTACAGGGATCATGCTCATCCCAGTTAGTATGGTACGAGGGTTGAGTAGAGACTCCTTCATTCTCGTATGAATTTACATCAGAGGGTGATCTATCATTCTGCTCAGCATTACCCCTCAATGGCAGGGTTGAGCTTTCACTCTCTGCTGACCAATTTGTTACTTGGTATACTTCTCTAGGATTACCCCTTTTGTTTTGCCAACGGGCTGGTCTGTATTGCCTACTTCTTTCAGATCGATGATTGTTTCTTCTCCTACTTTCAAATCTTCTCCCTCTACTTTCAAAACTTTCAAATCTTCTCCTTGGAGGGTTATTCTGTTCTGAATATTGCAATGGCTTTCTCTGAGTAATTACTTTCTTAAATCCACCTTTAATTCTACTATACGACTGTTCTCTGCTTTTTCTACCTTTATGACTATATGAGTCATGATCTCGATAACCTTTTGGATATTCTCCGTCTGAATATTCGTGTTGATGTTCACTCTCACTTTGGTCTATTTTATTTACCTTCGCTCTAATTATATCATGGAGTTTGATACAAACTTAGGTGGGAGGGATGTAGTGAGCTGCCCTTTAGTGGTAGTTTTTTTTATTTGTATCATATTGGGGTATTTTTAATGTCATAGTTTTCTCCTATTATTTTATCTTTTACTTCCTTTCTTATCCCATTATTCTCTTCTCCTTCTCTCAATTCTCTAGTCATTAATTTTTCTTCTTCCCTTTTAGCATTTTTAACTTCTTTATATTCTTTATTCCATCTTTGCACTTGATTCTTTATTTTATCTAAACTATGTTTATCATTAAACCAATTCAAGTTACTTTCTTCCTCTTCCTCATCTCCATAATTTTCACTCTTCTCTGCCATGGTTAATCTTTTAGGCCTAGCTGTCCGCTGTGACAGTTGCTATTTAGCCTGTGGAGCTCTCTGCTATATATCAATTTGTGGCTCTCTTTTATCGTTACCTTACTTAAATTTCACCTTCTCACCCTTTTACTTCAATGAATATATATATATATATATATAATTTATATATATATATATATATATATATATATATATATATATATATATATATATATATATATATATATATATATATATTTGTTTACAAATGTATATATATAACTTTCTATATATATAGTGGGAAAAAAAATAACAATATATATATAACTATATATATATATATATATATATATTAGGGGAAAAACAATGTATGACTATGTATATATATATATATATATATATTATATATATATATATATAGATATGTTTTCTTATAAATATATATATTATACTCTACTTACTCAATCACCTATCCCTCTATTTCTACTGCAGAAAGGGTTGGAAGTTTGGTGAGAAGAAGGAAAATTACTTATGGTTTCCAAGGGTGTGAAATTACGTTAATTAGGTTTTAAGAGTGTTTTTAAGTATTAATGATGATGTCTCAAAGAATATGTTACTTTCGTCTAAAAGCAATGAATATTTGAAATTAAAATTAAAGTGAACGCGTTTTTTGTCGTTTTTCGTTCGTTTTCAAAATTGCTTAGGAGTGGAGCAAAAAAAAATGTTACTTTATTTTACTAACTTGTAAAAAAAAATGTGAAATTTTTCCACCTTGTATGAATTCAATACATTCATACACACACTGTACTGTGTGTTAAAATTATTATTTTGTTTTTTAAATATATATAGTATATATATATATATATATATATATATATATATATATATATATATATATATATATATATATATATATATATATTTGGATTATTGAACAGATTGCTTTCAGTCGTAAGATATTCTTCGAATACTTTGTGACAGGTAATGAGACAGGATGTCTTCAACTTAGTTTTGACTTTTGTCAACAAAAGAAATCTCTTTCATAAATGAAATTCTTTGTCTAAGTGAAATAAATGTTTATAGTGCTTGCTATATATTATTATATATATTTAATTTCTAAAAATGAAAGTTTTAAAGAAAGTGTTTTAAAAGTTTCTTTAAAAATGCTTCGTGTTTTACAAATACAAGTGAAATGTGATACTTTAATCGTATTAAGCGTATTTACCTACGAGCATTCACAAGCTCGTGAATGAAGTGTTTATTATTTAAATTGTGCTTTCTATATTAGAAAGTTAAAAAAAAATTTTATAAAGATAGAATTTCTTTGTCATGTACTTCGTTATGTTATTTTATAACAAGTGGGATTTGACTAGAAATTATAAAGTGATTTTTATTGAAAAGCAATATGAGAGGCAATAAAATTTGCTTTAGGGGATTTATTATGGAAGGAAGAATTACTGCAGATATTTTCCTTTACCTTACAAGGTATTAAGTAGTTGCTACTCCTATGTATATATATATATTATATATATATATATATATATATATAATTATATATATATATATATTGATATATATATATAGGCAAATTTTATAAGATACAGATACAATTAAAATGAGAGAATGAACACACTAACCTCTTTTCTTTTTGCTGCAATTCCCTGTGCTTGACAAAATGGTAAAATTTTTGTTTCGTTCCTCTGGGTTTCTTGTTTTTATCTTGTGTAGCACATATGGGTTTCAGCTGAAAAGGTTTTTCAGATCCTCTTGATAAATAATTGACTTTCTTCGGGCAATTATTTGTCTGATGCCCCGCGAAAAAATTTTTGGAGAAAATTTTCTGATCGATTTAGACGGATTTTCTTTTGAGATTTTTGATTTTTTTCATCAGTAGATTCTACTAGTCCTTTTCTTGGACGTATCAGTCTGTACTAGTCTGTACTGGTCTGTACTAGTCCCTTTCTCGGACGTACTAGTCCCTTTCTCGGACGCCAAATCTGTCGAGGTCGTGACGGTTGTAATTGCAGTTTGGAGTTCCTTGTGATGACGGAACTGTAATATTTAAAGTTTTCTATTAATCTTTGCACGTCAATCTGGACGTTGCAAATTACCTTTATTATTATTGATATGTCTTTTCTGATATCAAAAGTTTCAGCTTCTTGAAGTCTTGCTGTTATGAGTACACAGCAGTTTGTGTATCTATATATATTATTTTCTAGAGTAAATGTTTTATTCCGCTGGAGTTTTGAATAAGTCAAAGAGACTTTTTAGGTC
>JABUQX010071970.1:7500-10000 GCA_015478945.1 Trachelipus rathkii | reverse complement strand
CCGAGGGATTGGAGTAGAGCAGTAATAGTACACTTATATAAGGGTAAGGGAGATAAGGGGAACTGCAGGAGGTATAGGGGAATTAGTTTACCGAGTGTTGTATGGAAGATATATGATGGTATTTTGGTTAATAGAGTACTTCGAGTGACTGAGGGATTGAATGGTGAAAAACAAGGTGCTAGAGGATGTGTGGATCAAATTTTTACATTAAAACAAATTGAGAAAATTGATTGAGAAAAGTTGAGATAGTAAAGAAGAATAAATTGTATTAGTTCTCAAGTGGATTGTGCAACAGGCATATAACAAGATTACTAGGGAAGCTCTATGGTAGGTGCTAGTGATATAGTGCTAGTGGTATGCTTCTGAATGGAATCAAAAGTATGTATGACGATAGTGAAGCGTATGTAAGAATAGATGGAGTTGAAAGTGATTGGTTTAATATTAATAGCGGAGTGAGGCAGGATGTGTTATGTCTCCTTGGTTATTCAATTTGTATATGGATGGGGTTAGGAAAGAATTAGAGGTGGGGGTGGCAGGGAAGGTGTTAGAATGATGGAGAATGAAAGAGGGTGGAGGGTGCCCTACCTATTATATGCGGATGATTTGGTTTTGTGTGACGAATCTGAAGAGAATTTGAATTGATTGGTTGCAGGGTTCACAGGGTGTGTAAAATGATGGGTTTGAAAGTAAATGTAGATAAGAGACAGGTTATGTTAGTTAGCGAGTAGAGTCCTCAGTGTGAAGTTATGTCAGATAGTGAGCAACTGGAATAACTGTCGGAGTTTAAATTTTAATGATATATGTGAAATGAAAAGGGAACGGAAGATGCAGAGTGTAGTAGGAAAGCTGAGAATGGTGACTGGTGCAATTAAATCCCTCTTGGATGTAGAGGGACTAAATCTTGAGTAGGTTACGGTTGTGCTTGAGGATATGTAATTAACTATATTAATGTATAGTAGTGAAACTATGGTCTTGAATAGGAGGTATTTGTTGTTGTGACTGTGTGTGCGTGTATGATTTTACCAACATCCGTGGCTTGAACTCTAACTTTGCATCCGTGGAACACCACCTCTCTAACTCTAACTCTAATCTTTTGCTCTTGTCTGAGACCCAGATAGCTAAGAATTCATCCTCTAACTCGCTTAATATATCCAACTATAACTTATTTCATAATTTCCGTCTGAAGGGTGGAGTATGTGCCTATGTAAGCATAAACACTCCTGTAACACGTCTCGAGAATCTTGAATCTACTAACTTCGATGTTCTGTGGCTTAAAATCTTTCTTCCTTTTACTACAACACCTTTGCTTCTGCCATTGTTTTCCCAACAGAATGATTCGCCTTTTTTGATTATACATTACTACGAAACTGTTATATCTTCTCATCCAAATACTCAGGTCCTCTATTTAGGATTTAATGTACACAACACTGAATTGCTGGGGTCCCCTCACAATAGATTTAGTGTAGGGAGGGAAGTTTCTGAACTATCTAGTATTCTCAACACTTGAGCAACTAATTAAAGAACCAACACACATTCCGAATCGTCCTAACCAATTCTTGAACACACTTGACCTATGTTTCACCCCTAGTGCCTCTCTCTCTCTAAATACAATTCACCTCTGCTCCTTTATTGGTAAATCTGACCACAACCTTTATATCTCTTAATTTTAATATTACTTTCTTCCAACAGCTCCATCCTGCCTTATGTTTTTGCACTAATAGGCTGACTGGGGCATTTGGTGCCGTTTTTACTACGAATCTATAATTGAGTGACTGCTTAGACTCTGAAGACTCTTCGGTTTCTGCCGATAAAGTGGGAGCTGTAATCGTTGATGGGATGAGCAGGTTTGTCATTCCTTGTGACTAAATCTTTTTTCTCATCAAAACTATGGTCTTCTGATCGGTGCTTGTTCTCTGGCCATTCAGGCTAGAGACAGTGCGTATTTGGTGGGAAAATTCTCATTCTCCTATCACTCGCTAATTTTATTCAATTAGAAATCCGTGCAGGGATATTCCTTCGACGAGCAAAGCGGATTTTCACTAAACGAAAGTGAGCTGACCTCCTTGATTCTCCTACTGACAAATCCTTCTGGCCTCTTGCCTTTATAACAGATTTATGGTTTTCCGCCTTAGGAACTACGGGAGACTTGCGGGTAAAGGCTTGGACATATCCAAAGCATTTGACCGGGTATGGTACGCTTCAAATGCTCTCCAAGCTCCCCCTCCTTTTGGTTTCCTCCTTCTCTTTTCTTTTGCTGCGCTTTATGGTCTAGCTTTTTCAAAATCGCTCAATATCGGCTGTTGTTGATGGCCACTCTCTCTTTTCTGTCACAGTAGTGTTCCTTAAGGTCTGGTCTTGCTCTACTTTGCTCCCGTTTTCAGTAATGATCTTCTCAATTGCAATATCTAACTCCCAATCACCATATGCCGATAATTGACCCCTTCATTCTTCGTAACCCATTTCACTCTGTCCCTTTACTTCTCTCTAGAATTGCCTCTCG
>JABUQX010071969.1:0-7500 GCA_015478945.1 Trachelipus rathkii | reverse complement strand
AATACCCTTTTCTGTACATTCGGAAGATCTGGAGCTGACCCTCTTGACCGTGTCATTGGCCGATGTTCAATCTCCGATCCTTCTTGGGTTCCTCCCTGTTCTTCTGATTCATCAGCCAACACCATTTGTTCAGGATCCTCACCAGCTTCTCTTAATTCTTCGTGAATGGATCTGGAATTATAAAAAGGGATATTTAAGTTAGTTGCAACATGATTATCTACCTGTATATCCTCATCATGTACCGAAGTTATACTACCTAGAACCTCCTCTTCTTCTTCAGTGGCGTCTGAAATGGTTATACCTATGGTGTAACTGTTATTAGGGAACCTTAACTCTCTTTCAAAACTCTGTAGATCGAATCCCGCATCTGAAGTTGCATCCTCTGGTGCTGAATCCACCCAATCCAAGAGATCACTAGTATCTATAGGAGATGGCATAGGTTCTGCCTCTGTTTGTGTCTCCTTATCCTCTCCTAAATATTCCGTTTGAATTCCTATATCCTTCTTATGGCTTGGTTTACCAATGGCCAATTGTAGAAGGTCCCATGTTTCCTTAATTTCCATCCTACCCTTTTTTCTCTTTTTGACCTTATTGGGGAGTGCACTGTACACGATACCTGCTGGTGCCTCCTCTATTTCATCCTCTGTTGTTATTTCAATCCTATATTCATTTTGTGAATAGACTTCATTTTTTTCATTCTCGAAATACTGCCTGAGGTAATCTGGTGGGTCTGCCCATACCTTTAAGTGTGCGTAGTGAACCCTCATAGTTTTACCTTGACCCTCAACATCATATGTCATTCCTCCAGCTATGACTTTGACAACCGTGAATGGCCCTTCATATCTTTCACCTAGTTTTTCCTCTAAAGACCGATCCGGCGAAATAATCTTCCTTTTGACCTTAACTCCAACTGCATAGGGGAGCCAGTTTGGGTGTCCTTCCTTCCATTTGCTTTGCTCTTCCATAGAGATCGGCAATACCTTTCCCTCCTTATGTGTTTGAGTTAGTAGTTTCTCGGCTGGTGTTATTCCAAGTTCTGAGTGTTTTGTGTTGTTATATATTATAACCACCCTGGGTAAGCAGTCATCCCACTCCTGGTCCTTTGTCACTATGTTCTTCAGGAACTCTGCAAACGTACGGTTCGTACGCTCTACTGCCCCGTTCGAAGATGGCTTATAAGGACTGCTAAATATATGATCTATGTTGTACCTTTTGAGCATGTCCCTAAACCTGTTACTTTTGAATTCCACCCCATTATCTGTTAAAACCTTGTATGGGGGCCTCAAAAATGTTGGTAACATCTGATCTTCAAATGCCCCTGTGACACTTCTAGCTGACTTGTCCTTTAGTGGTCTGACTGAGACCCATTTGCTGCAGTGGTCCACAGCCACTAGACAAGCAACATTTCCTCTCCTTGTTTTTGGCATGGCCATTACATCAATTGCCACCAACTCAAAAGGATTAGCAACCTGGATTTTCCAAACTGGTGGGAATATTACCTTGTGGTCTATTTTGTTTAGCTGACAAATGGGACATGTCCTGCATACCTCCTGGATTATAGTATGACCTTTTGGGTGCCATACGTACCTTGCCATCAAGTCTGTTAGTTTTCCTTGTCCTATGTGTGCCATATTTCGGTGTATTACTACACAAATGCTGACCATCTGTTTAAATCCTATTACTGCACACAACTTGCCGTTCTTCATCCTTTTAACTAATATAGCATCGTTCATTAATAGATCCTCCTTATATCTATAAAATTCCTTTAATGACACATCCGTTTTAAGAATTTGTTTTTTATTCCTAACCCTCTTCTTTAATTCCTTTATCACCTTGGATCTTTCCTGTAATGTCATTATTTCGTTTAATGTTATGATATTGTCAATCCTATTATTATCACACGCTATTACATTATACACATTAACAAGAAAACCATCACTAACCTGATCCTCATCATCCCCATGTGCGATGATGCCTTCACCAAAGTCCAGGATCGCCTCTGTTTCCACCAAGTAATTCATTCCCAAAAGAAAACATGCCGGAATGAACCCATCCTTAACAACTACTAATGGTAATACTGTTTTCCTGTAGCGTGTATCTATCCTGATAGCTACTGCTGTGGTACATTCAACAATTTTGGTGGTGATCCCGTTTAATGTGATGTTCACACTCCATTTCCTCAAAATATGTCCAAATGGTTCCAACTCCCTGATAACAGTTTCCTGGACCAAACTAATGACAGATCCTGTGTCTAAAAAGGCACACCTAGATATTTCACCAATGGAAATGTCTTGCCATGCAACTCCTGATATCTTGTGGTTGCAACTTAACCGAGACTGGTGTCCTCTTTCCTTCATTAACAGGTTTACCCCTAGTCCCTCTTCTGGTGGGTGTTCTAATAAGTTTTCTGCCTCACTTTCTTCACTGTCCATGGATCCTTCATTTTCTTCCTCAGATGGTACCTCTTGTTCTTCGATTGCTAATTCGTCTACTATCGTATCATCCTTATTCATCTGGAACGTACCATTATCTCTTAATGGATTGAAATGAGTACCTCCTAATACCTGAATGTGAATGTTTTTTAGATCTTTCCGTTCCTTGCTTTGGGTCCCATGTATACAAGCTGAACAACAATCCCGTGATTGCAGCCAGTCTTCAAGTTGAAACTCATCGCTAGCTGCAGTAATACCTCTGGGATTGGTTCCCTTCCTGAAATACTGATGGTTTTTAAATATTTGAGTGATTTGGGTTGTTTATCCAACCCATACATCTTCCTATTGTTTATCAAAACCTCTAGTAGGAATTTCCTTAATTCTTGGTGGTCCTTCTTCTGTAGTTGTTCCCTTTTTAGAACTTCCTGCAAGCTCAAAAACAAGGAATCAGCACCTCCTGGTACCAACCTGACTACTTCTAGACCTCTTGGTAGGGCCTCTAGATTTATGACATCGGTTTCTTCCTCTTGATTCCTTTGACAACGAGACCATGTATCAGCAAAGATGTTTTCCTTTCCCGGAAAATAATGGATTTGAAAGCTGTACTCGCTTAAATCGTCCAAGACACGAGCCAACTTACTGTCTACCAACTTCATTGTGTGGAGGTACACCAGTGGGCGGTGATCTGTGTATAATATGAACTCCTGACCTAACAAAAATGGACGGAAACTCTTAATTCCCCACCTGATAGCCAACAATTCCCTCTCTATGGTGGATGCTCTTCTTTCACACGCATCGAATGAATGAGAGTTATAAGCTATTACCCTTTTTTCCTCTTCTTGTTGCTGACATAGACCTGCACCCATACCAAATCCACTGGCATCCACATAAAGCTCTAATTTTGGACTACCTTCTGTGAAATCCGGGAATGCCAGCTCTACAGATTCTTTCATTAGTCTCTTTAAGCTTTCGAAAGCCTGAATCCTTTCTTCTGTCCATTCGATCTTATCCTTCCTTTTTCCTCCTGTCAGAGCACTAAGGGGTGCTGCCACTCCTGAACAGTTTTTAATGAACTTACGTTGGAAGTTGATCATTCCTAGGTACCGCCTGAGTTCTCCTATGTTAGTTGGTCTTTCCAACTTGTCTACCTGATCCATAAATTCTGGGAGCTTCCTTATTCCAGTCCTACTGAGAATATGTCCTAAAAATTTAATTTCCTTTTGAGCCCAGCTGCACTTGGTGATTTTAATTTTGACCTTGGTTTCGGAGAACCGTTGTAGGACCTGTTCGATCAGCCGTAAGTGTTCTTTAAAATCCTTTGATATCAGGAGGACATCATCCACATATACCACCACCTTGTCCCGGCTGAATCCTGTTAGTATCCTCTGCATCTCCCTCTGGAATGCTGCTGGTCCATTCTTTAACCCGAAACTCAGCCTTTTGAATCTGTATTGGCCACTAACGGTAGAAAATGCAGTAAAGTCCTTACTATCCTCTTCTAATTTCATCTGATAGTACCCTTTGACCAGATCCAAACAGGAAAAATATTGCGCCCCTTGACACGAGAAGATCGTTTCCGAAATGTTGGCCATTGGGAACCTGTCTGCTTCTGTCACTTTGTTTATGCGCCTATAGTCTATGCATAGACGAAGTGTCCCATCCTTCTTCCTAACAGGTACCACTGGGGAGCTCCATTCAGCGGCACATGGCTCCACAATATCCTTTAGACACAATTCTTGAACCTGTTTTTCAATTTCTTCATTTGTCCTTTGGTCAAATCTTCTTGCCCTTTGGTAGATGGGGGTATAATCGTGTAGCCGAATCCTATATGGTGTCATAGACGTTGTTGTCACATCTGAGTCACTCTTGCTAAATACACCTCTTTGCCTGTATAATACTTCTATTGTTTCCTTTCGTTGTTCTTGTGTTAATTCTTCCATGAATGTGATTTCTTTTTCTAATTTTTCCTTTGTCCACTCCTCCTCGATGGTCCCTTGTCTTCCTGTTCCTTGTACCATTGTGTTTACCGTATATCCTCTATTGTCATATTTTTGGAGGACCTCTTCATCCAATATTAGATGGGCTATTCCTATTTTTTCTCTTTTCCCAAATCTTATTTGTCCTGGTACAAGTTTCTTGATTAATATAGTACCTTCTTTTGTATTCCATTTTACCAATCCTGGTAGTATTTTGAATCTTTTATTATAACCTCTTCGATTATTTTCTTCTCCTTCGACCAATAGTTCTTCTGGTTTCATATCATAGTACCTTCCTTCTCTGGGTTTAATCTGGTTTGAAGTCCAAGTAGCTTTTACTGGAACCCAATCATTTATTGTAATTTTCACTTCTTCCGTAGTATACACTGGCAAGGATATTACCGTCCTTACACAATTTCCAGACTTCTCTGAAAAGTAGACTTGTTCCTTTGTATCTTGGTCACCATACCTTGTGAAAGAGCCATTCCCTATGTCAATTTTAATTTTATTCTGTACCAAAAATGGCATTCCTAAAATCGTACCTTCTTTTAGCCTTTCAACCACAATGAAATCTGCTGAACCATAATTGATGTCCTCAATTGAAACCCTTAATCTTGCTGTTTGGTGGGATTCCACAACCATTTGAGGGTCGCCTACTCCTCGTAACCTCATTACCTTTTCTAAAACTTCGGGATTCTGGATCCTTCTGAACTGTTCCTGGCCTATGATACAATACTGTGAACCTGAATCAATAATGGCTGTCATTTCAACATTATTTAATTTTATAACAAATTTCAACAAAGGAGTAATATTAATGCCTTGCTTACCTTCAACGGTTGTCCTACTTATGGCATGGTATATGCCAGTTGTTGAATTTACTGTGCCTGTTCCTCTTCCTTTGGGTATTCGTTGTGGTAAGGCATTCCTATTTTCCTGAGGTTTCCTGCTTATAAACTCCTCTGCTTCTGGATCCAATACTGTATCAACTTGAATAGCCGGGCTGGTTCCTAAACAGTGGTTTACTTGGGGATGTCGCTCCTGCTCGTTCCCGGGGTCGGCGGAGCTACCTCGTTTCCCGAAGTTGCTTGTTTTTGTGGCCTTATTAATTCGTTTATTTGTTCCTGAAATGGGCACGTATCCCTCCAATGCCCCATTTGGTTGCATAAAAAGCATTTTTTTTCGATGGGTTTCCTCTCATTCTGCCTTTGTCCACCCATATCCTGTTGATCTTGCCTTCTATAACCTTGTTCTTGTTGTCTGAACCCTCTTCTGGATCCACATTCCGCAGTCCGATGTTCATTACTCCCACATCCTAAGCACCACCCATTATATTTTCGACATTCTCTTTTAAAATGTCCTACCCTGTTGCACCAGTAACATCTTTTTTCCTCATTATCATATCTTTCATTATTTTGCCTGTTGTATTCCCTTGTATTTGTTTTCTGCTGATATACTGGCCTTCCATAACGCACTTTATCTGCGTATGTCCCTTTTGTGTTTTGTTCTCCATTTAGTGTGGCCCATATTGGTATCCCTTCATCCTTTGATTCCTCCTCCTGGTCGTATAGCTGATCCTCTTCCTGTGCCCAGTTTAGCACATCTTTCCACCTTACTTTAAGGCTTTCTTTCTCATTTCCCATCCTTATTCTGAATCTCCTTGCCATCTTTTTCGGTAGACAATTCAAAAATTGTTTCTTCAATATTTGTTTGTCCCTATCTTCCTCTTTAGTGGCTGCCTCGTAAGTGGTTTGCACCCTTAACGCAAACTCAGCCACTTTTTCATTTTTTCGCATCTCTAACCTCCAAAACTCTTTTTGTAAATCTATCTGCTCGGTTTCTTTTTCCTCCTTGCACCAGCTTTTCAATCTAGCCACTATAGTGGTATATTTGACCTTAGCCCTGTATATACTATAGTATGTCCTTAGTACCGGACCTTCCAAGAAATTTCTAAGTTCTACTGCCCAACGACTTTTGTCTTTACCTAGTTGTTCCTTTGCGTATCGTTCATAGTCTTCTATAAACGCCTCAAATTTCTGGACTTTTTCCTTCCCATATTTTAAAGGTTTGACAGCCTTAATATTACTCCTCCTAAATGACTTCATCACTTCCACCATTTCACCTGCTAGAACAATAAATATCTTACTCACTGCCTTAGTATGTTCCACACCTGACTCTTCCAATTCTACTAGCCTTTTGAGCCATTTTTTCCCTCCCTGGTCCAATTCACTTTCAGCTTCTTCTAGTTCTTCTTCTGTGGTAGAGCTTCCGTCGAAAGTATATTTTCTTTCTGCCCTCCTTCTCCTTTTCTTATTCTTCCTCTTTGGTCTGTTGCTACTGTGCTCATTTGTCACATCAAATGGGTCACTTGTTGCCCTCTCTGAGCTACTTTCCTCATCTGTTTCATACCGTGGTGTCTTCTTTGGTATATTCCTTTGTTTAACGCTTTGATCACGGGTCAGCCTCCATTTTTGGTAGGCCTGGTCCTCGATCCTCACTCTATTTTTTATATTGAGATTCGCTCTAGAGTCAGTCTTCTGTTCCGTATGGGTAACTTCTGTTACCTCACTCTTCTGCCCTGTGGCTATTGGTACTTCTCCTGTACATGTAACTCCTCTTCTAATTGTCAAAGCCTGAGTTATTCCCTCCCATCAACATTCGATTAGTATCCAAGTTTTCATCTTCCGCTATAGCAGCTTGGAACCCTTCCAAGTGCTCAATTGCGCTTAGTTTCTCGGTGGGCTGCTTAGTCTCCTCCTTGTTAACTCCATCAACTTGCTCCTTCTCTGAATTTACCATTTTAAAAAAAAGGAAAAAATGAGTTATTGACAACAACACAAAAAAGTACCTATAATATATATATATATATATTATATAAATATATATATATATATAAATATATAATAATATATATATATATATATATATATATATAATATAATATAAATTTGCTTGAACGCAAGTAGAATATTTATAGGATAGTCACCCTATGCGAGTTCTTAATAATCCGGGACTCCTTCCTCTGCCTATATCGACTGAGCAAAACGTGAAAAATTCCAAAAGAGACAAAAGATTGTCTTCTCTATCTCTCTCCC
>JABUQX010071968.1:20000-32500 GCA_015478945.1 Trachelipus rathkii | reverse complement strand
TCGGAGATCTTTGGTCGGTCAAAAAGGCGTATCTTAGTGATATGTTTTATAAGATAGGGAAGGAGGGATCTGTATTCTAAAATCATTCTCACTGACTGAATAGTTTAAGCACGCTCATTTATATTCGACTATCTTCTCCTATTGCCCAGTCCATTTATTGAAACACCTCTGATACACCTCATGATATATCGAAGTTAACGCAGTATTCACATCCCTCCCTTCGCAGCAGGCTGAAGCCCGCACTTTCTATGGGGCCGTATGCATCATCTTGTGCATATATAACACGTTGTTCTTGTGGGATCCGGGGGTGTGTAAGGATGTCTAGCTGAAAAATCCGATGTGTGACTGACACATGTATACCAAGATTTTAAAATGAACCAGCACTTTTGAATATACGATATAACACCCATAGCTGCCGTCTTTTTAAAATGCGCTATAATACCAAGAGCTGTTAACACTACAACTTCCTCACCGATACTGATGCCATCAAGAGAAACAGTCTAACCGCCCACCTTTAAACTAGTAACGTCATAAACGTGAATTTTCATGAGGCTTTACCATTTGATCATAGGAATTTCCGATGATATAGTATATATATATATTATATACTATATATATAATATATAATATATATATATAATATTATATATATATATATATTATATTAATATATTATATATATATATATATTATATATATAATTTTTATATATAATATATAATAATTATATATAATTGGAAAGGTAGTAAAATCGTTTTTATTTATTTTAAAGCTTTCATCATGTATTCGGAAACTAAATAATCATTGACAAATAAATTTTTAGCATCGAAAATATTTACAAAATCATTTACACAGATATCGTTTAAAAAACACTTAATGAAATAAATACAATAAATTCCGCAATAAACTAGAGTGTGAAGGCTGAACAGCCCTAACCAAAGTTTTTACATAATTTATATTGTTATATTTTAAAAAGGAAATGATGTAATGATTATCCATAATAAATTTCAAGTTTAAAGAATCAATCAGGTATACATCTCCGTTCTTCTCCTTGTAGATGGAAATCCAGTGTCCCGACGATGTCACATCCCTATGTGAAGTGTTGAACACGAATCCGCTATCCTTCTTCAACCTCACAGAATCTACTTCATTAATAGCGAACACCCCTAAAAATCGAGGTTCGTTTTTAAACATAGCTTTTATTTCTTCTTCATTCATCTTTAGTAATTCAAAAGCACATTACGGGCTCTGTCAATTTCAATAAGTTGAGGGTGCTCCAGATAAACGATGACGGTAATGGATGTCTGCAGACTTCCGCTAAATGAAAGATTGAGGCCTAATGTCCCCTTTCTCAGAATGTTTAAATGACTTGCGTTACAAGCTGAAAGATCTGGACTGAGATCAAACGCATACAAGTTACTATTCTTTGCGTATTCTTCAAGGTTCATTCCAGTACCACTATCACCGCATGAAACAGTGTTGGCTATTAAATCATGGAAAGGTCGCGAACATAGAGATTGTACCCCATTATACGACATTTCATAATCACGTCCGTATGGCTGTCCATTTACATGTAAACTGACACCCCTTAGGTTGAAAGGGGCGAATTTATATGGTGATTTTTTATAATGACCTGAATATCCCTCGTGTTCTACAATTCCAGCTATTACTTTTTGAGGTAGATTCCCGTTAACAATGTTTGGAATTGATGCTTGATAAACCATGAGTGAAGTTAAATACTTTGGTTTCCACTCTTCTGATTGGGTACTTGGCTGTGGTTGTTAAAAGCGACTTCTCAATTTCCAAATGCCTTTGGGGAAATAACTTCACCTTTCTAACATAGAGAAAAGCCTCTAGCAGTTTGAAGATAGGTTCTGGACATGCAGTTGTAGCATTAGGATCACTTTTTATTTTAAGTGCGAATTTCGGACTTGAACGGGACAAACGGATTCTGGCATCTACAGATGGTATAATAAGCCTTTCCTGAGAGAATATATCACCATTTAAACGACCATAGAATTCGTAAGTGTTATTTACGACTTTAGCCGCTTTAGCTGCATGTGTAGCCTCATCTTTGAAGCTGTAAAAACCACATGATTGAAGATGAGACTGCTTAGCATCATCAGAAAAGTTCAGTAGATGTTCTATGTAGCTTCTATAAGGATAACTAGCTGCTGAAGTGCCGAGCGAAGTTTCATTGAGGTAAACATCAATCTGATTAAAACAAGAATATAGGAAGTTCGACTCTGTATACACTATGTGGTCGTCACCTGTAGGAAGGTCTGTACCATCAGGGTTTGTCAATTTCGTTTTAAAATATAGAAATACATTAGATGGATCTAGATATTGGTCTGATGTGCCCGGGATATTGAACTCTAAAGGAACGTCAGTGCTGGTGATCGAGTGTGTGGGATTAATGCTGATGAAGTTGCTGTCGCTCACGCTAATCTGAGTAGGATTCATCGAGAAGAGATCCAATTCGCTCTTGCAGCAGTCTGGACTAGCAGGGTGAAGGAAATGCATCTTGACGGAGCGGTGTTAGGTTGAATAATGAACAAGACTTCAGATGTACCCCCTTATATACATGTTGACCGAAAGTTGTAGTAAAGACACCATCTAGTAGTTAAATGGTGAATACATCAATACGTTTTGTAGATTTGGGCCTTCTAGCCTTAGGGTTTTTCCGCACTGTGATTTTCTTGCGGACTTGCTTCTTCTTCAGAGCTCTCTTCGTCTTTGGCTTTTTCCTACTTGTAACACTCCTGCGTCCTTTAACTTTAGACCTGCCCTGACCTGTCATTTTACGTCTTATTTTGCGTTTAACGTCATCGAGCATCTCGTCGGAAACCTCGGCAATCCGTCTTTTTAATGAAGCACGAGGATTGGCTCCTGTCGCTATATCTTGCATCGTGTGCAGACCTGTTCTTATAGCTTTTTTACCTAGATATTCACCCTCTTCTAAACACAGGGATGGCGCTTCGCAATAGCTTAGTGAAAAATCCTCCAAGACCGTATCCTCTCTGTGATCTCGATCCAATGAATACTCTCTCCATGCTTATTACTTATGTGGCTGGAGCTTCTTTCCTATACTATCTTTACACTGCAAGAGTATACCAATGAATGAAAAAATGCAATTGATTATGTCCCTTATATATCCTGCAGAGTCATCTATTTCTTGAATGAATTCCAGTAGCATATAGATGAGATTTTCAATTCTGATTAAAAAATGTTCCATCATTTCATAGCTGATGAGGTCGTTTCTTTCTAATGTGGACTTTACACATCAATGTGCCACTTGTAAATGGGTATGGCCGACCTTCCACGTCCTTTATATGTACTCTTATAGATCCGATCGATGACCTGTTCAGTGAGAGATAGTGCACATTTGGGAATGTTATTACCTTACTCTCTTGAGGAAAATAAACTACCCTTAACAGAGGAGCTGTAGTATCGCCCACATACTGGTGTTCCACTATGTCAGTGTAAACATATGCCATTCCAGGATGTTTGAGCATCTCGGAGGTGATACAAGTATAATGTAACACCCTGTCTTGCTCGTCGATTAATTCTTCCCTGGTTATATGTTCGTTTTCTACTGTTTTCATAACCCTTTTCAGCATAGTAGGTACATCATGGAGGACATCTAACCAACCTTTACGTTCATGAACGTGTTTCCGCTGCCATGACGATCTCCTGAGGAAAAACACGTCAATATCTCTAAGGTTAATGCAGCCGTTGATCTCAAAGTAATTAATACTTCATCATCAGAGGGATGAATATCTGTATTGTAAATTAGATCTCTACACATATTACTAGTCGCTAAAAGCGTATTTAAATAACTGAACATTGCAGGAACTGACTTAAAATAGGATTTCCTCATTACAATTCTTTCATAAAAGTATTCTCTTGTTCCCATAGTGACGCGGTTTAAAGCGCCTGTGTTCTTCACATCCAATATAGTTTCAACACAATCTACACTTCTGTAAACATGCATCCAGAAAAGATTATGCGGGACATTTTCCACATCTGTATTTAATATCACTACACAGCCCGACTTCATAGACGTCTCTTTCAATGCCAATAGGGTTCAGTAACTCTGTCGTGAAGTCTGAGAGCTTATTATCAGGATGTAGATTCATCGAAGCCGATGAAGGCAGAGTTAAATAGAAGTGATCTGTACTCGCCATGGTCTCGATGAATACTGCTTAATGATTCTTAATTTCACTTGCTTTTATATACGAGTTAAACTTGTCAGGATATCCTACCCATTTAACCAAGTACTGTTTATTTCGCCCCTTTCCTTTCGAACCTAATATCTTTTCAATTTTATACACATTACTTTCAGGATTGAAGCGTATTTTTTGTATTTCCTGTTTGTAAAAACCTCCTTTTATCTTTTCACCGTATAAATCCTCCAAATAATATAATTTTAAGCCATCGTAGGGGAAGTCTCGAATATTGTGAACTTTGAAAACCTCTGTAGACCACCCTGACTCGTAGCCTTTCCTAAACCTTTCCGCCTGTCTGGAGACTCGTACATAATCGCCTAAGCACACACCTGAATTATCCTTTATTTTCCTGACTCTTCGTTGTGAATGATCCACCATCGTAGGCTTTATTTTCGACATTTCTAGAGGGGTAGATTTTATAGTTCTATGGAACGATCTATTATAAGAATGAGCAAGGTCTTGTAGTATGTCAATATACTTAAAAGTGTTCATGCGGGTAAAGTACCGGTGCATTTTCTCCTTGATAGTACGCTGTACTCGTTCAACTATAGCTGCTTTATTCACTGAGAATGTATTGTAATACCCCATGTCGTGCTCTTTAACTAATTCTTGAAATTCACGACCTAGAAACTCACTGCCTTGGTCAGTCCACAGCATTCTTGGCCATCGCCTGTCACCCTCTATAATTTCTCTCAATGCGTCAGAAACAGTACCTGACTTTTTATCTTTTAAAGGTTTTAACCATAAATATCTAGAATACACATCAATGGTAAAAAGTATGTATTGATATCCATCGTTGTACGAGCTGTATTTAACCATCTCGGATAAATCCAGCTGCCACACGCTATCGAGACAGGGGGCTACGGTTTTCCGGGTAGGAAATTTTCTGCGAACAGGTTTATGTAGAGTGAAAGCCTCCTCACCTTCTAGATATGCTTTCAACTCTTTCCGGCCAATGTCCGGAAACCTCGAGGCAAACCTTGTGAATCCCACCATAGCTATTAGGCTCCTTCACATCGTAATAATACTTATCAACCACCTCCTTAGCCTCCATGGTGTCTAACTGGCATGAGTAAAAAACATTTTATATATAATATATATATATTATATAATTATATATATATATATATATAATATATATACTATATATAATATATATATATACTATTATATATATAGGGTAAAAGGAATATAAAACATAGTGATTAATATGATGAATTTATTTATTCATTCACAAGTGAGCAAAATTAGACACGTGAACAAATTATATTATATAATTATAGATATATATATTATATATATATTATATATAATCATATAACTATATATATAATATATATATATATATTATATATATATATATATATGTATATATATATATATATATATCATACTATATATATATATATATATATACTATATTCTATATAATATTATATATATATATATATATATATATATATATATATATTAATATATATAATATATAATATTTATATATATAATATATATATAATATATATATGAATAATAATATTTAATAAACACCACAGCCGGTTTGACTCATGAATTATCCATTAAGACTGGCGTAAGGCTTTTTTCTTACTCCTCCTTTAACCACCCGTTTGAATTTAGCTGAAGCGTAGGACATGCTGAAGGACTAGAATCGGGTCTCGGTGTGTTGGGAATATCATCCAAGTCTGCTAATCTGCGCGTGTTTCAAGATTAAAGAGCGGGGAAAATTTATAGTCTGAAGCTCCTGCTTGATTGTAGGCCATCCTGTTACAGCGCTCTTCTTCCAATCGCGCGAGAGATCAGCTATTAAATCCACAATGTTTGACCCTTTAACTATCTCATCATCAATAATGATTTGACCTAACTCATTCCAAGCTATTTGTTCTTTTAAAATATTATAGAGAGTAAGACCTGATCTGCGAGCCCGGGCTGGCAAGCTCTCCTCTAGGATATTTCTTAAGCTGTCTTCTATCTTCATCTCAGGTTTTACTTCTTGTGGCAAAATTGTTTCCTGTACGTCAGACTTATTTAGTGGTCCCTTTAGATGCAAATCCTTGAGACTTAATAATTTCTGCATTGCATCTTGGTATAAGATACGCTTCTCATGGATGTTAATGTCTGAATTTAATATCCGATACACCTCTTGCTCGTAATTGCTTATCTGTTCAACTTTAGGGTCGATCAAGCTGTAAGGCAGAGCTGGCTGCTGAATTTGTGCAGCACTCAAAGGTTGTTGATTCTCTAGAGAGAAATGATGCTGATGATTGGGGGGTGGAAATTGCAATGAGGACGACACCCCGTAAGGCTGTGATTGTGTAGGCTGAGTATGGGGATTCTGCATCGATGAAGTAGTATTACATTTCATTTTCTCATATTCGTTAAACGGTAATACAGCGACCTTCTTCATTATGAAGATATCCACTTAGTAATCAGAGGAGCAATAACTGAGAAAAGTAGAGGCAGGAATACACCACCCCCCTTCTGCAACACCTTCTTTTTATTTTTCAGATGCCTTATGTTACGGGAGAGTTTTTTAATGGTGTTTCTATGTCGACGCAGCTTTACCTTCTGAGGCTTGTTTAAAGGAACATTCCCTTTTATAAGATTCAAGCAGAGTTCACATACACACTGAATGAACTTCTCATCATCACAGATTATTTTGCGCTTTTCAGCCGGTTTCAGCTTTTTAAATCTTTTTATAAGAGGTAAATACTTTACAACTAAACTACTCATTATTCAGGAATGTACACAGTTTCTATCTCATGCGGTAGAATGTTAGTGCGGAGCAGGACTCTATGCGTGTTCCTAGGATGAAGTTCACACAGCAAGTATCGCGTACGGAGTCCGAACGTAACTTCTCTTATACTCTTTCAAGAACTCTTTTCATTGCTGACCGGGAGAACATCTGCGACCTAGACACCATTGGACCACTGATCTATCTTTCTTTGACCGAACAGGATCAGATACTGAGTGTTTAAAGAAACAGTCCTCATATGCTTGCTTTGATGAAAAATGTTCTGTGTAATGAAAAATACAGATATATTTAAATGATGGGAATACACCGTAAACGTCTCAGGCTATATCTTCGTTTAACTTGTGCAGCATGTCGTCCAGAACTATAACTTTATGACCCTTGTACCATTTTCAATGATTTAAATATCGTCTATAACACCTTCATGGAATTTTCTACACATATATTATGTATATATTCATTAACAACTTCTCCTGGAATAACTATAGCACCCAGATCATTTTCACAGGGTGTCATGCTCAAAAATTCCACCATCCTTTAATATTTAACAGCAGAAAGGTTTTCCCGCAGCCGTGGGACCCGCCACCAATGCAATGTTAGCAGGCCTGAGAACATAAATTTACCACCCATCCTGCTCGTAGGCGGGCTCGATGACATGCACTTTCGAAGCTATGGCTGAGAGCCCATATATATATATATTATAAATATATACCTATATTATATATATATATTTTTCTCTAATATAATATATATATATATATTATATATACATATATTATATATATATATAACACGAAACGTTTACTCCACGATGATTAACGCTTTACTACATAGCTAGAACTTTAATAATCACAGACCTACATATTTTAACATTAAATATACTCACAGGAATATTAAATATTTTAACATTAATTACATTTACAATAATATTAAAAATATTTATAAGGGTATATAACACTGATATAGGCATTCACAGAAACTTCACGAAGACTCAAGATTAATACTCTGTAAATCTTTACAAATATGCCAGTCATTTATATCGTTGTCTATCATGTAGCTATGTGTCTCTCCGATGCCATCCGAAAGCACATATGTAAAAAGCCACTTCAGATATCATAGTTATGTTTGGCCTCGATCGTAGCATAGATGCATTTCAGGCAACGTTCATTTAAGAAGATGAAATGAATTTCTGCACATCGATAGTGTCTAGGAAGCGTTTAATAACAGTTTCAGAATCATCAACCATCATTTTCTTGAATGCGTAGTATTCCTCGTATAACATATAATGAACGAATGTTACATAGTTAGATAACACACTCACTCTCTTCATATGCCTTATCACCCTTCCGCCTACCTCTGACATACACTTCAGCTGCTGTATTCCTGAGATGTAGAATCCATGTGAAGTACGTTCAAATGCTTCTAAACCACTAGTCCTTTCCCATAGTCTAACTTCCACGCATATTGTGTTCGCATGTTTAGAGAAGGTTAGAAGTAAGCTGTTTTTCCTTTGCTCCTTTGCTCTGGCTGATAACTGTTTTCGAGTAGTTTAAAGCCACTTTAGGGTTAAAGTAATCAGTAAGCCATGACTCGATGTGTTTACATATACACAGTAATTCGTCGGGACTCATGTAAACACGCCGTGTGTTGTAATATGATGAATTACTAACACACGTGAAGAATTCAGTTCCATTCGGGTTTCTTTTATATAAGAATGCAACTCCACAACCAGGTATCTTAACTTCCCACTGAATGATGTCTTGTACAGAGGTATACCTATTAAGACGAATCATATTGTGTTCTTTCTGGAAGCGGAACACTTTTAAGATAGAGTAGAGAACTTCTTCACAGCTCGACAGCTAAAGCGACTATAGTTTGAAACGAGATTAGACTCACAATGAAACGTATCCAATTCTCGACAAAACACAATGTAGGGTAATAGAGATAAGGTGACGTCGCCAATCACAAGGGCCATTATAATTTTCTCACCAACCACAAGGAGGGTGATTGAGATAGGGTTTACATTCGTCAAATCGCAAGTAACAGCAGAACATAGGTTTTTTCGATCTGCTGTAGAAGTAAAATAATAATAATTTTGAATTTCTTACGACGTGCAGTTTTCACTTATAAATAATTAATGATAACAGTAATATTTAATAATAATATAATAATAATAATAAATAATATAATAATAATAATAATATATAATATAATTAATATAATAAGAATTTAATGATAATTATGATAGATAACAGTGAAGCTAGTTTGTGTGTGCTGTTTGTGTGTGTGTGTGTGTTGTGCGTGGGCGTGTTGCAATACTGCATCGATGCATCGATGCATCGATGCATCATGCCTATGTAGACTCTTGGTTCAAGTTTAAAAACACATTTCATAGCTTTTTTTGTGGGCGGTTGATTAGTAGCTTCATGTTTGTTCTGTTGGTCTTGTTGTGCATGGCGGTGTCGTTGTTGTCGTTGTCGCCGTTGTCGTTGTTGTTGATGATTTTCGGCGAGCGGTTGATGTTGCTGCTTTTGCTGCTGTTGCTGTTGTTGTTATTGTCTTTGTGACTCATGTTTCTCATCTGGATCTTGTGATGATGAAGCGAACAAGAACAGAGTTAAAACACTTTCGTACCTTTGTGTTTAATACTAATATAATAATATAATAATTAATAATAATAATAATAATAATAATAAAATAATAATAATAATAATAATAATAAGTGTGTGTGTGCGTGTGTGTGTGTGTGTTGTGTCGTGATGTGAATGTGTGTGGTGGACCCCGGTTGTGTGTGTGTGCCTGTGTCGTGTGTGTGTGTGCCCGTGCGCGTGTGCAAGTACTTGCTTCGGTGCATCATGCACTGGATGACACCGGCAGTGAATCGAAGCCAGATAATGCCTTGCGACTCTGGTCAATCCTTTCATAGCTTTTTTTTGGGGGGCGTGTTAGTAGCTTCATAGTTGTTCTGTCTTGGTCTTGGTTCCAAGGCGCGTCCTGTTGTTGTTGTTAATTGAGTTGAATTGTTGGTCGTCGTTGTTGGTTTGTTGCGGGTTGTTATGTGTTGCTTCGTTGTTTGTTGTTGTTGTTGTTGTTAATGCCTTTGACTGTTGCTGTCTTTGCTGGTGCGATTTGTGTAGACATGAAGACGACAGAATGGGAAGATATGGAATCGAAACAACAAAAAAAAACACCTTCCGTACCTTTTGTGTAATTCAAAACATATTAATAAATTAATAATAATAATAATAAAAAATAAAATAATTAACAATATAATAATAATAATTAATAAAAATATATATTATAATAATATATATACCTTAGATATAATATTCTACAGATTATAACCCCTTATATATATCATAAATATATACTATATAATAATAAATATATCTACTATATAATAAACATGCAGTATATATACTATAATACTATTCTATATATACTATATATACCCTACTATATATACTATACATATATAATATATATATACCATAAACTATACAATATATATATATAATATATAATAGTTATTTATATAAATTATATAATAAGGAGCAGGGGTGTAATAATTATATACTTATTATTAATATATATATATACATACTAAGGTATATCCTATATATATTATATATATATATATATATTAATACTACAATAAAAATATAATCACTATATATGACACACTATATACTAATAATATCAATAGTAGAGTTTAACTATGTCAAGAAAACTAGTCATTTCTATATTCATAGCCAAGGCGTAACTGTATCAAAGGTATGAATCCATCGAGAGAATAAGGTATTAACCGTGAACTGAAAGGGATTAACTTTTCTCCGATTTAAGCCATTTTAACCGCAAACCTCATTAGACTAATCCACCTTGAAACTCACAAAGCATGCATGGGAATGAAAATTTTTATTCATTTATTTCATATTTTAATACACATTTTGAACTAAAATTTGTATTTAAACATGATTTGAAATTAGGACTGGAAGGCCGCTTTAGCACGGTCAGATAAGTCGTATACTTACCTGGCGATCACCGTGATGGAGCAGCCGAAAGGACGGGATTCGAGTCCATCGTCCAATTTTAATCATATATCACAAGAGGGGGGAACTAAGAGAGCGGGGGGAGTAAGGAGTAGTAAAACCCCCATCTCCTCAATTGGACATATGCGAACGAAAGACGAAACAAGAGTAACAAACCGGCAACACCCCGGTGGCCGCGCGGGCGCAGAGCGGAGGCCGGAAAGCGGCCACGGTGCGCCGTAAGCTGCGAGGGACCAAGTCGGAAGGCGGGGAAGAAAAACGGGCGCTGCACGGAAACCATGTGTGTGTGCTTCGGGCGAGAGAGAGAGTAGAATGGTGTAGGACATGGCAACAAATAAAGGGCAGTAGGGGCATGACAAACGCTAAGGGTTGGGTAAAGAGATGAGTGGGGGAAGGGAGGTAACGTGGGTGTGTGGTGTGTGGGTGTGGGTGTGTTGTAGTTCGTAATGGTGTGTGTGAATGCTGTATTGAACATCTGTGTAATGTTGTGACTGCTCATCAAATACACTCAGTAATGTGCGCACCATACGGTGCGCACACATACGTTAATATAAAAAAAGGGTGCGTGGGAGTAGAAAAACAAGACGGGGGATAGGGTAAAAAATAATTATAACTAAATAATATAATATATCTCATATAGCGTACACTTAAAATTACCATACATTAAACAAAACTACCACAATCACTATTGTACGCGCGCTGATCTCGTGCACAATGACAAATGTTCTATGCAACATTTGCAATGTTGCATCGCTAATGTAGATTACTTCCTACTACTGACAAGAGCTGTTGTTATTAAAATCTTATTATACAACATGGAGACATTGTACATGTATTAAATATAAAATTACGAAGAATCCTTATTATTATTAATATACCTCCGCGTTGAACAGCAGAAAATAAGAGGATAACTTTCACTGTTAATATATATATATATATAGTTATAATTCACTTATACTATACTATATACTACATAACTATCACTCAATATTATACTTATTTATATATTATATACTATATAGCTATATATATATACTACATATGACCCATCACTAATATATATATTATATATTATATTTATATACATATACCATCATACATACTAACTATACTACTTACCATCTAATACCTATTAACATATACATTATAATATACTACATATAAACTTTTTAATTTACTATAATTAATTCAAATATTAACTTTTTTTCTTTAATATAACAATTAAATTATAAATATACAATAGATATATAGTAAATATAAAATATATATAATATAAAGTTATAATTATATATATATACTATATTATCATATATATCGAAGTGCCTCCCGCATGTTTTCGGGTTCACGAGCGCCATGTTCTATACCTTTATATATATACTTATATTTATAATATATATATATTAATTATATTATATATATTATATAGTTGATTTATATTATATATATATATATATA
>JABUQX010071968.1:5000-10000 GCA_015478945.1 Trachelipus rathkii | reverse complement strand
TATCTCTACATTTGTTCATCCATGCTGTTCCTCTGCAAATGTGTCTTCAGATTTGCTCATCTATACTGTTCCTCTGCTAAATGTGTCTCCAAATTTGTTCATTCAAACTGTTCCTCTCATAAATGTGTCTCCACACTTTATCATCCACACTGTTTATAAACGCAATTCTTCATCCATACTGTTCCTCTCCTAAATATCTCCAAATTTGCTCATCAATACTGTTCCTCTGCAAAATATGTATCCACATTTGTTCATCCATATTTTTCCTCTCCTAAATGTCTCTCTTCATTTGTTCATCCATGGTGCTCTTCTCCAAATGTGTCTATGCATTTGTTCTTCCATGCTGTTCCTCTCCTAAATATATTTCCAAATGTTTTATTCTTTTTTCAAAATTATTTCATATAATTTGGTTACATGATCAGTTAAGGAAAGATCACTCAAGTAGTTGCAAACTTGTCACACATTCCAGAGTCATCATTTCACGTGAAGAGAGAGAAACCAAGGCTGTGAATAGGGTAAATTTTTTTGCCCGGCTCCGACTCCGACTCCGACTACACAATTTTAAAATTTCTCGACTTCGACTCCAAACCCCTTTTTATTTTATAGTAAAATAATTTTTTTTTTGCTCCGCAGCCTTAATAGAAACTATGACAATCTTTATCCGTGATTTCAGGCGTTCCGCCATTCTCTGAGCACCAAATTTCAATCTCTTCTTCTCAATCCTTTCTACACTCTAATTACAGCTCCATCCTCTCGAGACAATTTCTCATCCTTCACTTAAGAGTATGGGGGTTTTCTTTTCGACTTAGGTTATGTTCTTCTTCTTAACTATTATTTCCATTGTTCTCTCATTGTTCATATCTATAGAAATAAAAGATAACTTTACTTTTCTAGTTATTTGCTTATCATCATTTTTTTCCCACAAAATATCCAATCTGGTCTTTATTAACTATACGATTTCCATGAAAAAAAAAAAATTAATGCCAGATACTTCTTTTTTGTTGTTGTTGTTGAGGCAATACTTTATTACTTTGAAGTAGTATTTTATTATTTTTCCATCCCTCACGGGTCGGGGTTACTGGAGCTCCGCCCAATTGATAAATCGACGTAAATCCGTATTATTACAAAGATCCACCAGTCCATCTTACATGCAATTTATCTGTCTCTGTTTCCATTTTCATCCTTGAAGCACCATATTTTTTTCCTTCGTTTTCTGAATTTTTGTCGACTCAGAAACATTTTTCTTATTTTCTACAGAAATTTATAAGAATTAACTGGAGAGATACTTCAAATAGATAAATAATAAAGTTAAACATTTGAAAGGTCGTTCTTTCTAATATTATATTTGTATCAAATCGGGAGGGGTAAAATATTAGGCTTTTAAATGAAAATTATTTTATCATTTTTTAATTATAAAAGCAAACCATAATTTTTCTCCTGGAAACATCCGTTTTCTTCTCGTAGAGAACCTGCAAGGGGGTCGCTAAAATTTATTGCTCAGCAGTAGTAGAGAACCCAAATACGGGTATATATATATATATATATATATATATATATATATATATATATATATATATATATATATATATATATATATATATATATATATATATATATATATAAAACAGTTATATATATATATATATATATATATATATATATATATATATATATATATGTTAAGCTAATTCATTAAAAAGATAAAAGAACAACATACTTTCCTGAATTTTATCAATAATTTATTAACCGATGTGTTTACTCATGCATATCTGCAGAATTATTATTATTATTATTATTATTATTATTATTATTATTATTATTTTAGAACTCCGATTTTTCTAGTATGGACGCGAAAAGGGGTTTGGAAACTTTTGTGAAACAATAATTTTTGGTGTACGCAAACTGTTTTTTTCCAATAACACAAAGCCTCTAAAAAAAATAAAGGAAACTCTTCGCAAACATTTGGCAAACATTTTGGAAGTATTTGACAAATCTTTCGGAAACAAGGAACAAAGGAAAGCGCTTCGCAAATATTTGGCAAACCTTTCGGAAACATTTGGCAAATCTTTCGGAAAACAAGGAGCAAAATAAAACGATTCGCAAACATTTGGCCAATCTTTCGTAAACAAAGAGCAAAATAAAACGCTTCGCAAACATTTGGCAAACCTTTCGGAAATATTTGGCAAATCTTTCGGAAATATTTGGCAAATCTTTCGGAAACATTTGGCAAATCTTTCGGAAATATTTGGCAAATCTTTCGGAAACAAGGAGCAAAGGAAAACGCTTTGCAAACATTTGGCAAACCTTTCGGAAACATTTGGCAAATCTTTCGTAAACAAGAGCAAAATAAAATGCTTCGCCAACATTTGGCAAACTTTTTGGAAACATTTGGCAAATCTTTCGGAAACAAGGAGCAAAATAAAACGCTCCGCGAACATTTGGCACACCTTACGGAAACAAGGAGGAAAATTAAACGCTTCGCAAACCTTTCGGAAACATTTGGCAAATCTTTCGTAAACAAAGAGCAAAATAAAACGCTTCGCAAACATTTGGCATACCTCTCGGAAACAAAGAGCAAAATAAAACGCTTCGCAAACATTTGGCAAACTTTTTGGAAAAATTTGGTAAATATTTTGGAAACAAGGAGCAAAATAAAACGCTCCGCAAACATTTGGCATACCTTTCGGAAACAAGGATGAAAATTAAACGCTCGCAAACATTTGGCAAACCTTTCGGAAACATTTGACGAAATGTTTCCTAGTGAGTACAATGTTTATTAACTAAGGCCGGACTGTTTTTTAACATTTTATACTTTCCGTGTTTTATTAATGCCTTAATTAACTTATTTTACTGGTTTTACTTATTTTACTGGTTTTTATCAAGAGCTGGTCTCTTTTTACGGTTTTATTGGAAAAAAATCAGTAGTTTTATTCACGCTGAGATTCGGGTTAGCTTCTGAAACATTTGCTCCTTGACCTTTTTTTTTTTTTTGGTACGAATCTGAAGACGACTCAGAGCCGAATAACTTTAATTATTCACTTATTTTCACAGGGGTAAAATTTGTATTTTCTCATATATATATATATTATATACTATATATAATATATATATATCTTATATATTATATCTATATATAATATATATATATATATACTATATATTATATTTTTAAATGATAACTATTATATATATATATATATAATACATATATATATATATATCTATATAGTATAAATATATACTATATATATATATATATAATATATATATATATTATATATATATGTATCATATTTATTTTATCTTTTATATATATATATATATATATAATATATATATATATATATATATATATATATAGTATATATATTATATATATATATATATATATATAAATATCTATATATATATATATTTATATATAATATATATTATATATATATACACGGTATATATTATATATATTATATATATCATATATTATATATATATATATATATATATATTATATATATATATATATATATTATATATATTATATATATATATATATATATACTATAATTCTATATATATATATATATATATTATATATATATATATATATATATATATATATATATATATATATAATCTATATATATATATATATATAATATAATATATATATATATATATATATATATGTATATATTAGGGGATGTCCGAATAGTAAAAAGCCGCATACCGAATACGAATATTCGGCTAAAGTATTCCGGCCGAATAACCGAATCTTCGGCCTGAATAGATTCACTTCGCTATTCGCCGAATATTATTTCCAAAGTTCGGTCATCCATTAGGGAAAATAAAGAAAACTTACACTGGCCAACAAAAAAAGGTGAAATTTTTCTTGGATGGACTTTTGTAGCATATAGTAATTCGGGGGTGCTGATTCCATATATATTCTCGGATTTGCCGTATCTCAAATCCCGTTTTCGTGCAATCATGGACCCCTATTTTTGCATATTCCCTAGGAATTAGGACAAAATTCATGTGCGCACTACGTAGGCTGTTTAGACGTTACCTTCCGCATATATCTACAGTAGCAGCATGTTACTGCGGTCGATATTCGGAAGCATGTGTACAACTTTAGTCGTCTACATGTATGATGCCAACTGGACCTGATGATGTCATCATCCAATACGAAAATACAGTCGGATGGCCGTCATTGTTCACCAGGGTGAACTGAACGATCTTTGTATGAGAGTTGTACTTGCCGAAGTTGTCCTGAGCTGTGGCTTCGAGGTTGCATGAAAAAATGACTACTGGAGCATGGTACAAGAGTAACATTTTATTGTAACAGAGAAGCAGAGCTGCGGGGGCTCTTCCAGTCAGATGGTAACTGTGTATTGCAGTGAAGTTGCAGTCCTACTACTCGCTATGGGACTCCCAGCATACGATGCACAGGTGAGTGGCGACTGTTTATTGACACTTCCAAAAGCAGTTTAAAGTGTGTGTTGTTACACAACGGCAACAGGTATGCTTCGGTTCCAGTAGGGTACTCGGTACGGATGAGAGAGGAGTATGCAAAAATCAAGACAGTTTGGAGAGGCTACAATATCAGGTACGTGGATGGTAAATATGCGTCGACCTCAAAATGGTAAACATTTTGCTCGGTCCGCAAGCAGGTTCACCAATATACTGCTTCCTGTGCTATGACAGCCGGCGGCAAAGGATCAGCTGGACCAAGAAGAGAATGGCACCGAGGAAATCTCTGACTCCAGGACCGGAACATCGTAGTGAAGCTACTTGTACAGAGAGAAAACATCATCTTACCTCCACTACACATAAAACTTTGGTTTGATGAAATAATTTGTGAAGGCCCTGGACCAAGATGGTGAATGCCTCCGCTATATATGCTCAACGTTTTCTGGTCTGAGTGAGGGGGAAGAAAATAACCTGGGAATTTGAATGGCCCCAAATACGGACACTGCTCCTCCGTGATGCTGCTTTGCTACAAC
>JABUQX010071967.1:40000-55000 GCA_015478945.1 Trachelipus rathkii | reverse complement strand
TGCAATGTCGATGTTAGGGCCAATATATATATATATATATATATATATATATATATAATATATTAATATTAATATATTATATATATATATATGAAAGGGATAGCGTGTCTGGAGTTGGAGAATTTAAATTTAAGCATTAATAATTTTTATGATTTTTATTATTACTTTAATAATAATATTATTATTGACTTTCCAGGGGAACGGACCCAAATCAGCATACGCTGCGACACCACTTGGTTCTTCCATTGCAGTTCCTTAATGGAGAAGAACTCATCTTGTAACACGCAGATGTTAACGTCAATATAAAAAGAAAAATTCTTCCAGTGTTTTTTTATTTATTATATTATTATTATTATTTTATTTTATGATTATTATTATTATTATTATTTTCATTATTATTATATTAAGATAAATTCTTTGAATAGTAATAACTATTCCTATAAACTTAATAAAGAAAAGAAAAATTTGTGACATAGAACGTCAAAACAGAGAAATTCAAGCTCACAAGTATTTCAAATATTTTTCACAGACAAAGATTCCATCAATAAAATACCTGAAAAAACACAAAAAACAAAAAACGAATAAAAAAAAAGAAAAAAAGAAAAATGATTTAATTTTAATTATGCTTCCGTAACTAAAAAAGACTTAATGGCATGAATAATTATTTTTCAATTCTTTTTCTCGACCAGGCATCGAAACGAGCCATTCAGCAAAAAGTGATTTACTTCACTGTGAACCGTAACTCCATTCATGTCGTGTAAAATAAAAGACTCGTGACGTCACACCAGGGATTTTCAAAACCCTCTTTGATCGTCCAGGACATTTCAGGTTCCATTTAAGAGCCACGAATCCAGAGTTATGGTTTAGTTAAAGAGGAGTCAGACATATTATTATTATTGATTATTATTATTATTATTATTAATTATTATTATTATTATATTATTATTATTATTATTATTATTATTATTATTATTATTATATTATTATTATTATTATTATTGATTATTATTATTATTTATTATTTATTATTATTATATATATTATATATATATATATATTATATATATATAATATTAATATAATATATAATATATATATATATAATAATTATATTATTATATATATATATATAATATATATATATATTATATATAATATTTATATTAATATATATCATATATATAGTTTGTATTTGCATGGCAAAAGAGTCCAATGATCTGAACATTGGGCATATATACTTTGAGGATAATGATATAAAAAAAAAAGTCGCTGATATAATGTTTTTTAAAATCGGTATATCATCGTTTTCCTATTAGTTACGATTTGACATCGATCTTTTTCCCACATGAAAAAAATGTACTTATTCACATTTCTCAATATTTTGACATTGGACCTTTTACCACTCAATCAGAAATTATATAATTTATGTATATATAATATATAATATATATATAATTGATCTATAATATATATATAAATATATTTAAGTTATATATATATATATATATTATAATATATATATTATACAGAGGTGGCATCGTTACTCAAAAAAGTAGTTCTCGTTATCGTTACTCCGTTACTCGAAAAAGTAGTTTTGCGTTATCGTTATTCCGTTTCTTTTGAAAGGAAAAATAACGAAAGTCGGTATCCGTTACTCCGATTACTTTAGCTTTTCAATATGACATTAATTACAGTATTTTAGGCAATTTATTCGTTTGTGTATATTAAATTTTCAACATTACCATTATTAAAAAAACATACCCCTCATGTAAGACCCTAGCCGCACATTGGGGACTCTTCACTCAATTTCTCTCCACCTGCGATTTTAATTCACTAGCACCTTCATTATTTCACAACTTTATACTACCACTCGTTGCATTCATCCGTTCCCTTTTCATTCCAACATATATACTAAATAATTTAAAATCTTGTGTATTATGATGCAGCTGCAACCATCTGAACATAACTTCACCCGAGGACTGTCCTCACTCACAACCCATAACCTTACTCTTTCTACGCTTACCTTCAAACATTTCTTTTTAACACACCCTGCCAAATTCTCTACAAATCCTCTCAAAAACTCTCTCAGATTCGCCACACAAAAACCAAATAATCCGCATATATAGGTAGGGCACTCTCCACTCTCTTCCATTACTTCATCATTTAACATAGATTGTGAGTCTGAGTTTGAGTCGCGGAGGGACGGGGAGTCGTCATAATTTTGGGAGAGAGTGGAGTCGGAAGTCGGACGGTGATCGGGTCAGGTAATTTTGAAGAAGTTGGAGTCAGAGTCGGAGTCGGAAAATTTTGAAACTGACTCCACAACCCTATTCTAACACCATCCCCTGCCATCCCACCTCTATTCTTTCATAACCTTCGTCCCATCCATATACAAATTGATAAACCAAGAGGACATAGCACATCCTGCCTCACTCCTATTAATATTAAAACATCACTTTCAATCCATGATATTCTTACACACCGCTTTGCTATCGTCAGTTATAACTTTTGATTCATTCAGAAGCTTCCACCAACACCATATATTCAATCAGTGACAAATACCTGCCATAGAGCTTCCGTATTAATCATTTCATGCGCCTGTTTGCAAATATCCAAAAAAACCTAAATACAATGTTATTCTTCTAATCAGAGTTTTCTCATCATTTATTTTCAATGTAAAGATTTGTCAACATTCCTCCACCACTTTCTAAACGCACCTTGTTACTTACACCAATCAAGTCCTTCAGTCACTCGACGAATTCTCTCGACCAAAATATAAGTATATATCTTTCCTACTTACACTTAATAAACTAATTTTCCTAATAATTCTTACAGTTCCCTTTATCTTCCTTATACATAAGGGTACTATTACTGCTCTCCACCAATCCCTCGGAACTATTCTCTCCATAAAATTTTATTACACAACTTCCAAATCCAATCAATCACATCTTGCCTCCGTTCTTGATCATTTCACCAGTAATTTCATTTTTACCTGCAGATTTACCATTCTTCACTTTTCTTTCGCTCTACACATTACCTCCTCCTTACTAATGACCTCATCCCCAAATACCTATTCTTTCTTGCCCATCAAACCCACACACATTCACTGTCACCTCATCATTACTGCCAGGTTATGCAGATTGTCGAAGTATTACATCATAATTCAGTACCATTAAGCTATATCAGTTACGAAAGGAACGCCATTCTATTCATTATTCTTTCTCTGCCACAATCCCCCATTCCTTTTATATTATATATATTATATATATATATATATAATATAATATATACTATATATATTATCATATATATATAAATACTTATTATTATTATATATATATATTATATATATTATTATTATAATTATAAAAAGATTTTTTTAGCTTCATCGGGGGGTGGTCAAATTCGACTATCAGCTTTCCAAGAAAGGGTCGACAAAAATGAACCGCAATAACGTAGAACTGAGATGAAAACATAACGGAACTTATTCGGAGCGTTACATGAAAGAAAAAGTAACGAGTCCGTTACTCCGTTACTGAAAAAACTAGTTCCGTTAGTAACGGAGTAACGGAGTAACGGATCGTGCCCACCTCTGTATATATATATATATATATATATATATATATATATATATATTTGTGAAGATATATCATTATAGTATATATATATAAATATTTTGTTTTAATATATATATATAATAATATATATATATATATATATATATATATATATATATATATATATAATTTATATATATATATATATATATATATATTATAATATATATAATATATAATATATATATTATATATATACTATATATATATATATATATATATATATTATTATATATATATATATCATATATAGTATTATTATTAAATCACCACGGCTCAAAAAGAAGCGGCCACACTGGGTTGAATAATCAAATCCATGGGTGGGTCCTGGCAATAATGCATATTTTAAATGTTCAAAGAAAACTTGAATGGCGAAATGATGAATATTCAGTCAAAAATTAAATAAAAACTAAATAAATTTTAAAAATATTCCTTACATTATAAATTAGTCGCTAATATTAACGTAACAAAATATTATATTGTAAAGATTTTCATTTCTGGAGATTTACTAAGAAAATAGAGTACTGCCTAAAATGGGAAGATTCAATAAGATATGGGAAAACCTTTTAGAGGTGTTTTGGACCATAAAGTAGGAAAATGACGACGGCGAATAGGATCCAGTTGGGGTCAATCAATGAAGATATATGGTGAACAGATTGCGGGGTATAACGACGGCAAATTTGAAATGGGAGGGGGGGGTCTCGTGACATGTAGTGGCCATGAGTGATATTGGTTTATGGCCAATACGGAGTGCGTGCGAGTCTCACTCGCGGCTTTCGTCGGTCGAGAGGAAGACCACTCACCAATGCTCGGCTTTAATATTTCTAGTTCGGCTCCCCGTGATCACTCGTCCAGCACCCTTGCCAATAAGACCGAAAGTCGGTCTGAGAGCAGGTAGTAATCAGCTTGATGGGAGGGCGGCCTTGTCAATGGGCATTCCGGGAGGTCCCTGAACAGCTCCGAAAAAGAGGCGGCCATTTTGGCCTCTCTGTCGGGCGATTTCATTGTAGTTGCCCCTACATGAAGAGGGGTCCAAACATAGTATGATTATTTCTTAAGGGAAGTGGAACAGCCGAAGAATTGTTGAACAGGGAATACTATGTATTTTAGGAATAAAGGGTTTTAAGCGCCTAGAGGGCGCTGAGCGAAAAACTGAATAAAGACATAAGGAGCTGGTCTTTGGTCAGGACAAGAATTGAGAAAGGCAATCATCTATAGCCATTAATTCTGCCCTTAAAAAAGTGAGACATGAGGGAGAGGGATGGGAGAAGTTGCTGTCAGGCAAAGACAATAGAAGCCACTCAAACTTCCCCTGTTTTAGAGCCGTCAGTTAACACTGGGAGTAAATTCACCGTAAACTGCGGAATGAACAGGACAATTATGCTTTAACAAGGCAACAGGGTGGCTAGATTTGGAGAGAGAGGTCAGGGACAAGCAAATGGTGGGAGCAGAAATAGCCAAAGGTAATATTCCCTTCGTCATAAGAGAAAGCCAGGCACCTGTTGCAAAGGATGGATGAAGAAATTTAAGGATTTGTTATATTATAAAACATGTGTTTGTAAATGGCCAGTAATTAGGATTCTAAGGTATTTCCTGAAGAATCGGTGTCAGGGCAGAAGGTATTGGGGTTTGGAAGCGAAGATATCTTGTGCACATGATGCTATTCCTTCGAAGAGAGAGTGCATTTACATTGGATTCAACTTCAAGGCTCAGCCGGGGGGACGATCGGAATGCTCCATGGAGATATGGAATCACCTCGTTTTGGGGATAGGATCTAACAGGCTGTGTAGAGTTGGGGAGGCCTGGCTATTATACTACACAGCCATAGTCCAGATTCGATCGGATTAGGGCGAGGCGATGTAGAGACGTAAAGGGACTTGCGATCAGCACCTCAAGAGTTTGAGGCGAGATGGAATTAATAGGTTTCAAACGCGCCCAGATGACAAGTAGTATTCAGGAGTTTAATATGCGGTACGTATGTTAATGGTCATCTAGAATGAGTCCTAGAAATTTTTTACCTGTGAGTTTAAGGATGGGGCGAACCATATAAGGTTAGGTCTTGGGAAAAAGGTGGCAGGTTCTTCGATTCCCTCTTTTTCTTTAAAAAATACTGCTGCAGTTTTTGTGGATGAGAAATGGAAGCCATAGGAGTTACCCATTGTGAAATATTTCCTCAATAGCTAGGTTGAATTTCCGTTCAAGCAAAGGCAGGCTGCACCGGTTATACTATATTTATATAGCGCCAAGGTCATCAACATAGAGAGAAAAAATTGACTGTGGCTGGAATAGAAAGTAACGATGTTACCAAATCCGATTAGCAAAGTAGTATAACTTAGAACAACTACCCTACGAAACGCCTTCATCACAGAGTAAATGGGCGTGACAGAATAGAAGGCACGTCTTCTGACAATATATTTTTCTCCAAAAAAGTATTTAATGAAAAGATGAGTTATCCACGGACTACCGACAGTGGAGTTTTAAGGGAACCCCCAGTTTCCCACGCTGTGCCATAGCTTTTTCAAGGTCAAAAAAAAACCAAGAACCATTGCCACCAGTGAGAAGGTTCCCCCAAGATGTCTATGGTCCAGTTTTTAACAAGGGATTCGCTGTCGAACGATTTTTTGCGGAAACGCAAACTGGAAGTTTGAAAAAAGCCTGGCGAATCTCCAGAACAGGGAGAAGGGGACCTGAAACCATTTCCCCATTAATTTACAGGTGTGACAGGTCAGCGCGAAATTGGCCTTTGGATTGTCCGCATAACAATCGATCTTTCCAGGCTTTGGAATAGGGATTACAAACTGTAGTCCAAATAAATGGAAAAAAAAGATTCGATTCAGATTCTGCTATACAGCTCCAGCAAAAACGCATGATGGCCGAGGGTTGGAAATTGAGCGGAACTTCATTGCGAAATTATGTGTTAGGGCCAATGGCACCGTTTGCTATTCGCACAGTTGCAGCTTGATTACTCTGCAAATACGTGTAAAAATACGGTTATAGCATGATCTTCCCCTTTCGCTGTTGAGAAGTTTGGCGGCATTGCAGTGTTAGTTCTCAATTTTTGAATGGCCTAGGATTGCGGAAAGAAATCTCAAGTTGGCTAGCAAAACATAATAATCATAATCCATCTGCAACAGCAGTAGGGTGGAGATCGTGTCGGTTTGTCAGGCCCATAACGGAGGACTTGGGTGAGAAGTTGTTGGAGCGACGAGATTTTTCTGTCAACTTTCCACATTATTAAAGGAAGGAGAGATTGAGGAGTTGACATCGAAATATAATGTTCGAAAATATGTTTACGTGTTTGGCGATTAATTCGCGAGATCTAGCCGCAGCTGCTTCTAAAAAAATAAATATGTTTGGAGTGGTTTACGGGTTCCTTTTGTGATTGGCCCTGTAGAGTTTTTCTTCTTCTCTCGGTAGCTTGTGAAGCACTTCTTGGAACCACCAAGGGGTTGACGACCGCCTGCCTGCGGAAGGGAAAAAAGGGTGTTTAGAAGATCTACAAGGATTTTGGACTTAGACGACGTAAACAGAGTCGACCCTATAAGGGGTTGGCTGGAAGTTGAAATTTTCCTAGATATAAAACAACGGAGTAGGGAGCTACTTAAAAAGATCAGATAAGTCGACCAAAGTAAACTCACTACTGGCGAGCCAAGCTAGATCGAGCAGACATTAAGGTCGGTGGAAAAATGAATTTGTGCTTGCCAACTGGCATGAAGTCTAGTTTGAAGCGGGACTGGAGAATAGGGACAGATTTATGAATGAGTATTTCTAGCACTTCCCATATCATTGTCAACTTCTTTCTATAGAGGTTAGCGCGATTTATATTCCGACGGTTGAAATAAGTCGCGATGACATAGTCGAAGTTCCGCAAACATATGCATTTTGGTTGTACATATGTTTATTAGTTGGAGAAGTTCTTCAAAATTAGAGTAGTAGCCACGCCAATTCCATTGAAGGAATGTGGCCATACTATGTTGTTATAAATATTATGATGATGGTCTTTTTGAGAGAATTGTAATTCGACGAGGAGGGGCAACAATCCTTTGGTGAATAAAGATATAGTCAGTACAAACAGGGATTTGGATGTACGACCGCTTTGGGAGGGAGTTTTCAGTGATATTTGGTGAAGGGGCTTCGCCATGAATGCGAAATAAATTGAGTTCAACCAAGGCCATGTTATTTGTGTGGATCTGGGTGGTCGTTGGAAGAGCAAACCAAAATTTTCCATGTTTAGGAATGGCTGAGAAATCATATTTACCAAGCAAGCAGGTTCAGAAATTTGTGAGCGATTTGGCGGGCTTGTTTACCATTGAGAAACAGGGAAGGATGGTGCCATCTTTTGAAAAAGGTGTTGTGGTTGCGATAGTGCGATTCCGATTAGGGATTCGTTGGATGACCAAATTCTGATACGGAGATTTTGCAGTAGTATCAGCGCAAATTTTATGGGAGACTGGACAATTGAGTGAGAATGCGAGACATCTGGTCCCTTTCGTGCCCCCACAGATCCAGACGCTTAGAGCGTTTGGTCGTTTACGTTGGACGTTTTCCATTCGCCTCTCTCGGAAGTGCAGGAGCATAGAAAGAGAGTGGTTCATCACATCAAGCTCTATTTTGGAGCTATTATCCATTTCATCAAGCTATGGCATGATAGAATCTTTTAGGGAGTTGCTTGAGATAAGAAATTCGGAGAAGAGTTACAGGAGGAATTCAGGCTGGGTAATCTTGCAACTCTATCAGAGGTTGATGGTGGGTTGTATAATAGCTGTGATTTCTTTGGGATACAGTCTATTGAAGTCGCTGCTTTTGTTCTCAGGAATAGACTTATGGAGAATATTGTTTATTCTATGAAAAATTATATTTTTATATATTTTGTATTTGGCTACTTTGCCCAGTAGAAAGAATTCTGGCAACATGGCCATATTTATAAAATGCATCTTAGTCTTGTTTATTATTGTTCAATACAGTAACAGCGTGGAATCTCGATGTTTAAGCACGCATATGTAATATAGGGTTAAGTTTCAAGTAAATATCCATTTTATTCTAGTGTTTCATGTTATTCTTATTATTGTTAGGTGGTTACCAGTAGAGACGAAATCTACTTAACCATGGTAGCTGAGAGTAGTTGTAACAGCCTAAATTGAAATGTTGAAACAGAAAATGGAAAGTAGGCCTAGGTCAGCCCTATAATAAACATTAGAAATGGCCTAGAAAACCCCTATAACTAGAACTAAGAATTAGGCCTAGATAAACTCTTAAAATAGCATTAGAAATAGAAAGCCTATTATTATAGTTAAATATGGAATTTCTCAATGCAGAAAATGATTCACTACAAGGTAAGGCAAACTGGGAAGATTGGAAGCATCTTATGCAAATAAAGCTAAGTGGTATACCAGATGCAATAGAAGCAATCAATGGTAAATTAGAAAAGCCACAAGAACCTAGTACTACAGCAACAGTTGAAGAGAAAAATGCATAAAAAAGAAATTAGACAAATTCAACAAAACTCAATCAGATGTAATGTTTTTGTTGGTTTCAACCTCAAGCCAAAGTATTAGAAGTCAAATAAGGAATCTTTTGAAGCCAGATGAAGTATGGAAGGAACTTCACAATCTTTTTGCAGGAGTTGAAAAACAAAGTTTACGATGTGTGTTCACAGTTTTTTTCTTACACATGGAATGAGAAATTAGACATGGCTGGAAATTTATCTTCAATAAGACAGCTCTGGGGTAATCCTTCAGAAGAAATTGTCAAAATTCAAGAGAAGAATGAAGGTACATTGCCAGAGATATTTTTCATATGTAAGATTTTTGAAATTTTGCCAAAGGATTATTCAAATTTCCAAACCACATGGCTCATGATTCACAGTAATAGAAAAGAAAGAAGTATAGATAATTTGGTAACTTGGCTTTGCACAGAAGCAAATAAGTTGGACATCAAAGGTTAAGTCAGAAAATCAAGAAGAGTTAACAATAAAAGGAAACTACAGAGAAAATAGTAACCAAAGATTAAAATGAGAAATTTTCCTTGTACATTACATAAAATAAAGAATACTGTTAAAAAATTGCAAAAAATGGATTGCAGATGGTAGACCAGAAAGAAAAATAAAGCCAGAAAGAAATGCAAATTTTGAAAATAAAGAAAATTCAAAAGCTAAAACAGAAGTTAATACTTTTATGTTAGCGGTAGATGAACAAGTTTTTATTTCCGAAGAAAATGATAGAGAAAATTGGTATTTTGATAATGGCGCTACAAAACATATAACAAATGTGAAAAGTTATTTTAAAACTTTTAATGAATTTGAGCATTCAGTCAAGGTAAAATCAGCAAATGGTCAGGAAGCAAATGTGTTAGGATATGGAACAATTGAAGTAGAATCAGTTGTAGATGGAAATATATCTCAATTATTTTTGAATGATGTTTGGTATGTTCCTGATATCAAGAAAAATTTATTTTTCAGCATTTGGCAGCTCATGATAAGCATCCAAATAGTGAATTTATATCTGAACCAAGTGTATGTAGTTTTATGGTAGACAAAAAGGCCTATTTTAATGGCTATCGTAAACTAAAGGAAGGGCTATTCAAAGTTGCAATGAAAGCTAAAATCTCCCATATACCAGAAATAAATGCACTTGAAGAAAAGGATCTATTACAGTTATATCATGAAAGAATGGGACATCAGGATAGAAGACACATAAGAAATCTGATCAAAAGAGAACTAAATATTGAAACTCGCCTTGATAACAGAAATTGTACAGGATGTATAAATGGAAAAAATGCATCGTCAGAATTTTGGAAAAAGGCCAAATAGTACAACAAGGAGAATTGCTATTTGCAGATGTTTGTGAACCAATTCAAGTATTATCAAACTCAGGTTATAATATTTTGTATGTTCAAAGAATTGGACTTCTCAAAAATGAGATTATGTACATTTTATTAAAAGAAAAAAAAAAGAAGTTAAAGAAAAATTGGAGCAAGTACTTGAAGAAGCAAAAAGTACAAGGACATCCAATCAGAGAATTTTTAAGTGATAATGGCTTAGAATTTAATAATAAGCTAGTTAAAAAGCTTTTACATAAATATGGTGTAAGACAAAGATTAACGGCTCCATATACTCCACAACAAAATAGAGTGGAAAAAGAAAATAGAACGCTAGTTGAAGCGGCTAGATCACTCATGTATTCAAAAGTAAAATTTCCACAGGAGTGTTGGGCAGAATTAATTAACACAGCAGCATATATAATAAATAGAACTGGAAATCCACAGTTGATGGGAAAACGCCTTTGAAATCTGGTATGATAGAAAGCCCAGAATCAAGCATCTACATGTAATCTGAACAGAATGCAGTGGGTGGATTCCAGATCAGAAAAGAAGAAAGTTAGACCCAAAAGCAAAATCAGGTGTGTTAATTGGTTACTGATGGAGATGAAAGCTACAGAATATATGATCAAGCAAAATAACTTCTGTGTTAGATTCAGAGATCGGTATTTGGAGGGAAGAACTTTCAACTTTCAATATTCACAGATTGAAATAGAATCAGAAAAGAAAATAAAAAAAAGGAAAATCAATAGAGAAAATACAGAAACTGTGACAGATACATCTATAATAGGTTAAACTCATCACATCAGAAATAGAATCTGATACCAGAAATAGAATCTGTACAAGGAATAGAATCTGATACAGAATAGAATCTGATTCAGGAATAGAAGAACAAGATAGAATAGTAAGCCACAAACAATAGAGACAGATCAAGTAATTAAAAAGCATCAAGGTTTGATAGACTACGTACTTATTCTAATTATTAGTAGATATGAAGAACCTGAAAATTACAAAGAAGCTATGCAGAGTAAGCATAAGAAAAAATGGGTTAATTCAATGAAAAATGAAATGAAATCATTGAAAGAAAATCAAACCTGGGAACTAGTTGAATTACCACCAGGAAGAAAACCAATTGAAAACAATATTTATAAAATTAAAATGAATCCAGATGGTACAGTTGACAAATATAAAGCAAGATTAGTTGCAAAAGGGTATAGTCAACATAAAGGAATTGACTATGAGCAAACATTAAGTCCAGTAGCAAATAAAAAGTACTGTAAGGACTTTAATAAGTGTGGGAGGAAAAAAAAGTGTGTGGTTGATAAAATTTTAAGTATCAATAGCACATTTCTTTATGGAAATTTATCAGAAGAAATATTATGGAAACAACCCAAGTTTTGAAGAGGGAAGCAAAGTATGCAAATTTAAAACGCGTGTTGTATGGGCCTTTAAGCAAGCACCAAAGTATGCTGGAATGAAGACTTGGAAAACTTTCTTTTCAAAAACTTATTTTCGGGTTTTAAAAAGTATCAGTGATCCTTGCTCTTACATAGAAATCAGAAATGGACAAAAATCATACTCTGCATTATATGTGATGATGGACTAGTTCTGCATCAACAAGTTCAAGCAGTTGCAGAAATTTTTAGAAGTGAATTAAAAAAGAATTCCAAAATTAACATATAAATCTGCAACATATTTTTTAGGAATTGAAATTGAATCAAAGAAATGATGGTTCAAAGAAAATTAGTCAGTCATGTTATTCTAAAAGGAATACTAAAAGAATTTGGTATGGAAAATTGCAATGCAGTGTCAACACCCATTTTTAAAGGATAATGTTACACATGATATTGAAGCCAGGGAGAGTTTTCCTTACAGATCAGCAATAGGAGCTCTTCTATATCTTGCAACAGCAACAAGACCAGATATTGCATTTGCTGTTAATTATCTTGCCAGAAGTGTAGAAAATTCATCAATAGAAGATGCTACATAAGTTAAAAGAGTGTTCAGATACTTGCAGGAAGGTATTATTTATAAATGTGATTCTGAGCAAGATCATCTGGAAGGTTACAGTGATGCAGATCATGCTGGGGACTTAAGAACAGGGCATTCAACAACTGGAATTGTGTTTATATGCTGGAGGAGCAATTTCATGGAGTAGTCAAAAGCAAAGTTCAGTTGCTATTTCAACAACAGAAGCTGAAATTATGGCAGCAAGTGAAGCAACAAAAGAAATTGTGTGGCTTCCATAAAACTATTGGAAGAGAATTACAGGAAGTCTTCAAGAAAAACCTTTACTCTTTGGATGACAATGAAGCAGCTAGTTAAACTCAGTAAGAATCCCAGGAATTTCCACAAAAGGACCAAGCATCATAAAAGTACGCCATCCTTCATTAGAGAAAGTTCAATGAAGAAATAGAAGTACTTCAGATTAGCAGTGGAATCAACTTGCAGCATGGACTCACAAAGCTCTACATCAAACCAGGTTAATGATGCTGAATGGAAAAATTGGAATGGACTAACCAAAGTTGCAGATAAACATAAGGAGAGAGTGTTGAATATATTGTTTATTCTATGAAAAAATTATATTTTATATATTTTGTTTGGCTACCTTTTTGCCAGTAGAAAGAATTCTGGCAACATGGCCATATTTTGCTAATGTTTCATAGTCTTGTTTATTATTGTTCAATACAGTAACAGCGTGGAATCTCGATGTTTAAGCACGCATATGTAAATAAGGGTTAAGTTCAGTAAATATCCATTGTATTCTAGTGTTCATTATTCTTTTTGTAGGATGTTACCAGTAGATACATCTACTTAACACCTTCTGAGTTGCATTTTTACGTCTAGGGTTAGTGCGTTTTGGTTTAGAAGTTCGAATGCTTTGTATATTTAGAAATAATCTTAAGCTTGGTGATTATTCTTTCTCTTTGTGTTTAGGATCATCTTTTTCATGAATTATTATTACAAGAATTAAAATTTTTAACATTTTTGATAAGAAATGATTCTATGAACTGTCTCCTGTGCACATCATTTTCGGAAGAGATCAAAGACATATTCCCAACGTCGATTCTGTGCTCTTCTAGAATCCTATGCCTGTGTAATGATGAATTATTGTCTCCAATCCTCAAAGAATAGTTATGCTGATATTTTCTTCTGATGCATCAGAGGTTTCCCCTATAATATCATAATATTACAATCCTTACAAATCTTGTAAACTCCTGAATTACTGTTTGCTGCTTAGAAATTTTTGCTATGAAACATACTTTAAAAGTGAAAGGAATGATTGATTACAAGTGAAAGCTCTTTTACCATGAATTTCTTAAGATTTTTTGATGGAATAGGAATATTTATTTTAAAATTATTATATTTTATATAGACTTTGATCTATTTTCTTGTAAGCGGAACTTCTTTTTAGCTGCAGCAAGAGCTCTAGAAACAAAATGTACAGGGTATCCCAATGTTTTGAAAACTGATTTAATATGTATAATTTCTTGATCCAAACACCTAAGGCTACATAACTTAAATGCTCTCAGAAAAAGACTTTTTGCAATTCCAAATTTTACATTTTATTCATGACAAGACAACCAATGGACATAACTTTCCGTATGAGTTTCATTTCTAAAGATCTTGAATAAGAAACTCTCGGTATTTCCGTTAACATTAAGAGGACCTCTTATCACTAAATATCTTTTATGAGAGGCTAACTATTCAGCGATCAGTATTTCTATGACGTCACTAAGTCCCTCCCCTTTTTAATACGTACAAGTGTGCACATATTTAGTTCATGTGTACACCTTTTCGTGTCTACACTTTGTTTCAGTTGTTGTTTTTGTTGTTGTATGGTCTGGTTGTTGTTGTTGTTTGGACGCACGTGATTATATTTATTTTTTGTTGTTGTCTGCTGTTTACTTTGTTGTTGTTGTTGTTGTTGTTGTTGTTGTTGTTGTTGTTGTTGTTGTTGTTGTTGTTGTTGTTTGTTGTTTGTTGTTTGTTGTTTGTTGTTTGTTGCTTGTTGCTTACACATACTGTCTAAATACTTATATATAATATATATAGTATATATATATATATATATATATATATATATATATATATATATATATATATATATATATAAAATATATATATATTTTTATATATATAGAATATTATATATGCACGTATATATAATATATATATATATATATATATATATATATATATTATATAATATATATATATATATATATATATATTATCATTTTATTATATAGGTATATATAATATAGTATATATATATATATATATATATATATATATATAAAATTTAAAGAATTTCAAATTTTTGAAATTATAGTAAAAAAGTCGCCAACGTCTATTATTTAGCATACAACAAACAAAAAAGCATCAAAATGGCAACCCGCAATTTTTTCCAGAGGTGTCGCGTACATAGTAACCTTTACTTATAATATATATATATATATATATTATATATATGATATATATATATATAAATAGATATTATATATATATATATATATATATATATATATATATATATATATAATTTGTTGGTTTAGCAACAATT
>JABUQX010071967.1:7500-22500 GCA_015478945.1 Trachelipus rathkii | reverse complement strand
CCTCCCCCTCCCCGTCCAGACCAGAGAGACAAAAGGAGAGGTAAGTAAGCTTCAGTTTTGCCTGCAAGGTGTTATGTTGAGATCCTTAATTATAGAGAAAGAGAGAGATGACATTAAAATGCTGATATTCGATTTTAATTCTTAATCGTCCCACCACTTTATCGCCATTGTCCGATCACTTTGCAAGTATTTCTTCAGATATTAATTTTCTCTCTATATATATGTGGAGCTTTTCATGAATGATATAGTGCGAGATGCCAAATCTCTCAACTACAACTATCAATATAGAAGGAATATTGCCTTTTACTAATCGAGGCATCATTGGGATAACTATTTTGATTCATTTTAGGAAAGCATCAGATAATGATATAATATTTTCGTTCTTTTTATCAAGAGATTTATATATTTATATATTTCCATTCATAACTTTTATTTTTCTTTCTCAAAAAAAACAAAGTAATGAAGTTAATTCAGTAGTTGTAGTTACTTTTGTTCTAATAATGCTTCACTTGGGAGGTTTATGATCATTATAATATAAGCTTTCCTAAAATATTGTATGTTGACTTCTGTTTGGTGTTATCGGTGTTATAATTTTTTTTTCTGTATGTTAACATTAATTGTTTAAGCTTGATTATTTATATAGAGCTAAGTCTATAGTGTTTTTTTTTCGTTATTTATTAATATTAAGTTCGTTTATTTTAAGTTATTTATTTTATTTACACATAAAATATGTATATTACTATATATATATATACAAATACATTCTTGGAGAAGTAGATTTAGACGCAGTCTCTGCCTTCGGTTTATCAGGAACTTATTAATAAGCTTTATGAGATGATAGTTAATTTGCGTTTAAATAAATACATAATTAAGTTACAAAAAAAAAATAACTAGATCTAAACTAGAGTAGTTTTAGTTCTCTATAAAGTGATTTTTCTATTACATTTTTTTTCCATTCCATTTTCCTACAGTTCATTTAAAGGTAAGATCCGACTACACCGGGATTGTGTGTTTGTTCAAATATTGTCGTTCGTTCGTCTTGTGTTAACGTAGGTTGAAGAACAAATAAATTTAACAATCAAAGTTCGAAGGCTTATTTGTTTGTCTGATGTTATCGTCTGATTTTATTATTATTATTATTATTATTATTATTATTTTTTAATTTATGAAATATTAAACAAAGAATTCTAGGCTTTTCTTCTTATTTTTCGCTTTTCAAATTGCTTTTCATGCTTTTGTGACAATACAAAGAATTCTAGGCTTTTCTTCTTATTTTTCGCTTTTCAAATTGCTTTTCATGCTTTTGTGACAATGCAAATAAGTCTCCTTAATTTTTGCCTCCATTTTCTGTGCAATAACTAAACTGTGATTTCGTTTCTGTAGAAGTAGGTTTTTTTTTTTTTAGTAAAAAATAAATTTTTTTTTTTTATAAAAATAATAGAAAAAAAAATAAATTAAAAAAAAAAAAATAAGAATTTTGTTGGTTAAAAAAAATAATAATAATCCGCTACGCCCTACAACAGTGTTATGTACAATTATGAAAGTTACCTACTATACCTACTCGTTGAATAACACTATTTATAAACAAGATTGCTCCCTTTTATCAACATATAAAATATGCTGACGTTTCCAGTTTTAAATCCATTATGAAACCTTTTTCCTTTTGATGCATGATATCATAAGAGTCCATTTACTAGTTTTTACGAGTCTCTTCTTAGGTCTATTCTATAGGAGTGCTGAAACGCGGCGTTTCAAACGCTTAAATAATCAAACGCGGCGATTCAAACGCTTAACTAATCAAACGCGGCGATTCAAACGCTTAACTTATCAAACGCTTAACTAATCAAACGCGGCGATTCAAACGCTTAACTAATCAAACGCGGCGATTCAAACGCTTAACTAATCAAACGCGGCGATTCAAACGCTTAACTAATAAAACGCGGCGATTCAAACGCTTAACTAATCAAACGCGGCGATTCAAACGCTTAACTAATCAAACGCGGCGATTCAAACGCTTAACTAATCAAACGCGGCGATTCAAACGCTTCCCTAAACGTCAGATGAGTAAATCATTGAGTAGTAAATTGTTTCATCGTCTATATTGAGCGCTTTACAACACACTCAATGATCTACTCAACTGGATTTTGCCTTGCGTCAAAAACGCCGCGTTTTTTGAAGCGTTCATATAGAAGGGGCTTCATTGTATTAAGGTCATAGAGCTGTAGGTTCGTTTTCAGCAGTTCAAAAGTTTCATTAATATCATACTCAGGTTTAGGAGTATAGGATTATATATATACTAATATACTATATATATATGGTATATATATATATATATTATATATACTATATACTATATATGTATATATATAATATATAGTTATATATATATTTATATATAATATACTATACTATAGATATATACTTATATATAACTATACTACATATATAGTATATAGGTATTATATATACTATATATATATATATAGTAATAATAGTAGTATATATAGTAAGGTAATATATAGTTATATTATATTTTTATATAGTATGTATTATTACATAATCTAATTATTATATTTTTTTATATATTAGATTTTTTTTATATTATACATTATATAATATTATATACTATGGAAGAGTTTTTATTAAGGTATTGTTGGTGTTATCGATTAAGTTTTATATATATAGTTATTTCATATATATTTATATATATTAATATATTTGATAATTTTTTAGTATATATTATATATATTCTATATATATATTATATGGAAAAATTATTAATGAAACAGGAAAATAAGAAAGCTCGATAGGAAAGGTAGGAAAATAAGAAAATTTACCATAGAAATACCTTTGAATATAATTCTATTAAGACTTATTAATTATTGATTTATTGTTAATTATTATTTTATGTATTTTTATTATTCTATTATTATTATTATGTATCTATTATTATTCATTATTATTATTATTTTGATTATTAATTATTATTTATTTATATATTATTATTCATTATTTTATTATTATTATAGATTTTTTTTTAGCAGATTTAATGGAACGTTTATTTGCTTTGAATATTTTTAACATATTGAATTACAGAATTTTTAATGCAAGAAAATGATGAGATTCGTTCCATTTGGGACGCGACAGAGAAATTGTTGATTGAAAGTCGTTCGCAAAGTAATGATAAATGCGAAAATATTTTGACCGATGATTCTTCTGTCATAAATTCGTCTTCTTCTCTCCATGATAAGAAAATGGGCAAAATTAACGACATGAGTTACGAAGAAAGAGATGACAACAAGATAAATAGTGTAAAAGATGTGAAAAGCAAAAAAGATGATGCTAAATTCAATGACATCGTTGAAAAAAATAGCATAAAAAGTACTTTGTCTAAAAGCTCGTCACTTAGCACAAAAAATTTAAATAAATCAAATACCAAAAAGGTAAATTTTGATACAAATATTATCGATTGTTCTCCAACAAGAGTAAAAAATTTCGTTCCCAGTGTTTAGTTTGGCTTCATCAGATTAAAAATATCTCATCCTGTTCAAAACTATAAGAAAGACTTCCAAGATCAGATCATACAGAAAAAAAATTCGTAAAATCAAAAGACCACACAGAAACTGGTAAACTTGAGATAAAGGAAATACATTTGGTAAAAAAACCTACCCTTTATTTGGACCTAAAATTGTAGTTCAGTTGAAATGAGTTCCATGGAGTGGTCGGTCTCCCCATGCAGTAGACCATATTTCGATCGCTAGTAAAAAAAAATTCCTGTTTGTAGGCTTGGTATCCATAGGCTTGTGAATTTAAAATATCACTATATCTTCGCGCATGTTATATATCGCTTATTATAATAGGTCTATATAGCTAGTATTTGTATTATATATATACTTATATTTTATATTGGATATTTATTATTAATTTTAACTATATATATTTTTATGAAAGTATATATATATTATATATATTAATATGAATTTATATATATAGATATATATACATATATTACTATAGTATATCATATTAGTATAATAATATATATATATACGCACTCGTATATTACAATACCAACCTTCCCAAAGGCAAAACTTCATATCTGCATTAGGTTATTATTATTATTATTATTATTATTATTATTATTATTATTATTATACTATTATTAATGTATTATTATTATATTATTATTTATTATTATTATTTTAATTATTATTTTATTATTATTATTACATTATGCATTATTAATTATTTTATTAAGTTTTAAATGGACATTTAACAGTATATTTCGGAATATAAACTGCTACACAACCAAATTATTAACATCTTATTTTAAATAATGCTATTACTTTTTTATTATATTCCTATTATGTGATATTATATTATATTATTATTTTAATTAATTATTATTATTATTATTATTTATTAATTATTATTATCAATTATTATTATATTATTATTTTAATTATTATTATTATTATTATTATTATATTTTTATTATTATTATTATTATTATTATTATTTCACTTCGTTTTTTTATATTTTATTTTTTTAAGTGCTTCAGTTTCGATTATTAAATATTATTTATTTTATTTTACATGTTATTTATTTATTTATTTATTTATTTAATTATTTCTGTCTCGATGTGATCTAATAATAAATATGCATCACATTTTAATGTCCATCACATGAGAATTTTTAAAAGCTTTTTTTTTTTTTATCCAATCACTGGCTCTTCAAAGTCCATGTTTCTCTCTCTCTCTAACGTCGTATAATAATCTCTTCATAAACTTGATAATTCCAAAAATTTCTCTTTTTTAATTCCTGTCACCAAAATTTTCTTCATTTAAAAAGTTATTCCTCTCTTTTTTAAAAATTTTATTTCGTATTGTTTTTTTTCATTTGAAGAAAAAAAAAGTTCCTCCAAAAAAAAAAAAAAATAATGCTTCATTTTTTAAAAATAAAAAAGTGAAGTGCTAACTTTTTTTATTTTTTAAATACTACTTTTGATTTTACCTTTTTTTCTATTTTTTTTCTACGAATACTAACTAATCCCTTGTTTTCTTGCTAGATCCCCGCTCTGTAGCTAGTAGATCTGTGACTAGTACTCAGGTAAGTCAGCGCATGCGTACAGCACCTCTATATTAGCATCCTCTTTGCATATGATTGGCTGGTTATATAAAATAGATCCCAATGCCGTTTTACCTGATTGATTTTTTTAATAAATTCATTGAATCTGTAAATACATATAAGCATTTGATTATTACATTAATTTCTTTTTTCTTTTGTTTTTTATTTAGATTTTTATATTTTGAAAATATAAATATATTTTTTATTAAATATATATTATATAGACGCAATAATGTAATCTACTAGTTATATGTCTATAAAATTTTTCTTAGGTTTTTCAATTAAAATTCATAAAAATCACATTCATAATTATTACAAGTAAAACTTAAAAACAGTCGTAGTTTGATAATAGTTTTCATATATATATACTATATATATATAGTATATTAGTTTAGTATTTATTATTATATATATATTATATATATTTATTATTTATTATATTATATTAGTTATATTATTTTATTATTTATATATATCTTTATATGTACTATTTTATATATTTATATATAATGACTATTTTATATATATATATATTATATATTATAGATATGATTGATTATATATATATTTATATATTATATATATATTATCTTATTATTATTCTGTTATGTATTATTATAATATATATATATATTCGATATTTATGATAATAGTTTTCATAATATATATATTATAATTATTTTTTATCAAAGGTGGCCAAACCTTTTAACTTACTTGCTATTTTTATTAATATACGATGTACAGTCTTGCTCATAAATTCGTTCCCAAGAGAGAATTTATTATTATATTATTATATATATATATATTATTATTATGTCATATTATTAGTTATTTAGTTTTTGTGATGTCCAGTTTTATATTACTTTCTCGATTATTTCATAATTTGTTTTGTTTTTTAGGTGTAAATTGTATATTTTGTTTTTATATTTGTATTTTTGTAGATTTTATTATGATTTATATTGGTCTATATTAATGTTTTTAAAGGTTCGTTGGATTTAGTTATTGTTTTTTATTATGATATATGAATTCCTATATATAATAGTAATATATTATAGTATATTATTAAATAATATATATAGTATATATATATATATATATATATATATATATATATATATATATATATAGCTTACATTCATATACACAATTTTAGTGAACAAAACACCATTTTCAATCTTGCAAAACTTTCAGGGCCGGGTTCAATTTGAACTCAACTCCGGCCTAAGCCCCCTTTATACCCCTATTCTCTATATGATATTTGGCATAAAGATTCCTAGTTTCAGCAATATTTAGACCAAAAATTAGTAACTGTTATGCTTTTTTTTTTCGAACCTTCCGAACGTCGTTTTCGAGTGTCATTTCTTCATTGTTCATTCTTCATTTCAAATTTGTTGAAAACCTATATTTTGAAATATCGAAATAAAATCTACATTTATTTTAGAAATGAATTCATTAACTGATATTATAGATGACAATTGTTTTCATTGCTACTACAAAATATATCAGATAGTAGTTTGAATGTTGACCCCGTTGTAGTTCAATTCGGAATGGTCGGATTTCAAACCCTACTTTTTATTTTTGAAAAATGAAAAATTGCAATATTTTTTTCTGGTAAATGAAATTTTCAGGGCTTAGTATTCGAGGAAGATACACTTTTTTTTTATTTAGATATTTTTTTTTTTGTATATACAGTAGTTTTGAATTTGGCCTTATAACAAATTTTAAAAAAAAAATATTTATTTTGCAAAAATTTTTATTTTTTTTTATTTTTTTTTAGTATACAAAAAATTTATTTAAATAAAAAAAGGATTAATCTCCTTTCTTGGGACATGTATATCTGTTCCTCTTGTATATTTTGATTTGAATTCGTTGTAAGCAACATATATATATATTTCAATTTTTTATTTCCAATAGTAAAATTATGTGACTGTAGTTATATATTATGTGAAAATATGTAACATTTTTTTTCTACTTATCCGATCAACATCAAATTTTCAGGGTGTATATATTCAGGCGAGATGCATCTTTTTTACTTAAATAGTTTTTTGCATACTCCAAAAAAAAAAAATTCTAAATTTCAAAAAATAAATTTTTTAAAAAATTTGATCCAAGGGCAAATGCAAAATTGCTGTATATACAAAAAAAAATGGCGTAAATAAAAAATATGTATCCTGATCGCATTACCAGAAAAAAAATTATCGCAATTTTTCATTTTCAAAACTAAAAAAAGTAAGGTTTAAAATTCGACCATTGTTAAGATCTACGATCAATTATCAAACCTCTAATCTGTACATTTTGTAGGCAATGGACACATCTATGTATAGTTCAAGTTTGAAGTAATTTCTAAAAAAATTATAGATTTTATTTCGATATTTCAAAATACAATAGAAATGACTACAGGATAACAGTCAAAGACGCTCGAAAATCGAGAGACGAAGGCAAGAGCTGCAGAAGAAGCACGTTTGCTCATTTTTTGATCGAAATTGGCTGATAATTGAGAATTTTATGTTTATTTTTAGATAGGGCCTAAATCAGGCTCAGTACGGAGCTCAAATTGGACTCGTCCCTTCACAAAAATGGTATTTTGCTTACTAAACTTGTTTCTTATGCCACAAAGAAATTGTAAATTTAAATCAAAATTAGAATTCGAAAATTTGAAATACAATACAGTAATTCACAATCAATATATCATGAAACTAAAAGTTGTTGAAAATTAAACCATATGAATTAGAGTTTAATGATAATTAGTAGTTATCAAAACAACAAAACAGTAATAGTAATTTGTAGAGAAATAACTATGTCTAATCTAAAGGGTTAGTGTAGAAAAATGAAAATGGTCCTATAACGTCGCTTTGAATAAGATCTTGAACATTACAGAATTTAGTGGTTATATATCCTATGACGACCTGCAATATATAAAGATATACAAAACTAGTTCAACTGATACCAAATACATTCTATAAAAGAAAAAAAATTGAAATATATCGATCCATAACGCTTAAAACCATAATACATTTACGATTTATTAAATAATGCATAACCATTCGTCTATATAATCATTCGATTTGATGATATACTTTAATTATCTGATGACTTTAAAAGTACGTTTTTATTAATATTAATTATAAAATAGTCCAATCGCCAAAATTCTGCAGGAGGAAAACTGTGTGATACTCCGGAATAGCTCTGTGATACAGTTTGGCCACTCCTGATATATATATATATATTATTATATAATATATAGTATATATATATATTATATATAGTATATATATATAGTAACTTATATATATATATAGTATATATATATATATATCATTGAAAAACATATAAAATCTATTTCTCAACAACTTTCATCAGAAGTCCAGCAGAATTGTTTATAATATTCGAATAAATAGATCAAATTTATTCAGCAGAAATAAATTATTAAATTCTGATCTTTCGTATTTTATTCTTTAGAACTTTTATATGCTAAATTTAATAACCGTGCACAAATTAGGAATGACATTACGTTTTATTTTGGTAAACTTAAAGCCCCTGTTAAAAGACACGTATTTACATTGAAATATGCATTATGGTCAAGTTTCTACACAGTTTCTTCTTCTTCTTCTTCTCATTCTTCTTTTTATTATTATTACGTTAGATGTACTAAGATTCTTCTTCCTTCTTCTTCTTCTTCTTCTTCTTTCTTCTTCTTCTTCTTCTTCTTCGTTGCATTTGGTTCATCTTTTTTTTATTTTTTTTTTGAAAATACTATATTACTTTTTTCTTCTTCTTCTCTTACACTTCTTCTATCTTACTTTCTATACACTTACTTACATCCTTATCTACATTTTCTATATCTAAACATATACATTCTATCTTCTTATCTTCTATAACATAATCAATTGAGATATACAATATTATATTTATATATAATATTATTTTTACGCTATATAGTACATATATAGATATATCATTATCAAATTTTAATATTTCTACAAAAAATGAAAGCATTTTGTTCACACTCAATAAGAAACACATTTATTATTCATTAGTATTATAATAATAATAAAATTATAGGATATATTTAGTAATATAATATAATAATTAATATATATCAAAATAAAAAGTATAATTAATAAGTATATATATATAATATTATATAAATATAATATATATATACTATATTATATATTTAGTACATTCTATACATTTAGTACTTGTAATAGCTACATTATAGTACATAAATGTATATAAAAAATTATGAATACATTTAAAGTATAATAATATATATATATAATATAGTATAATATATGTATATAGATATATATACTAGTATATATATGATATATTTTTCATATATATATAATATATATATATAAATATATACTATATACTATATTATATATTATTATATAACTATATATAATATTATAGTATTATATACGTATATATATAATCCATATATATAATATCATATAATATATTATATATATAATAGTTATATATTATATATATATATAAGTATATGTATATAATATATATATATGGTACATGAATATATATATAAATATTATTATATTAGTATATTTATTTGTTTTATTAATATTAATATTAATTTTATATGGGTATATAGTATTTTAACTTAGTTGGTGTATTATTATATAATTATATTTTATTATATAATATTATAATACTATATATATCGTATAGTATATATATATGTATATATATATATATATATGTATAATTATATTATAGTTTATATATTATATATATATAATATTAAGTATAATTATATCATATATATATAGATATATCTACGTTATATATATATATACTATGTATATAGTATATAGTATATTATATATATAGTTAATATATATGTTATTAAATATATTATTATTTTATTATATTATTTTATATATATATTATTGTATAGTAGTTAAATATGATTATATTTTATATATATTTTTGTACTTGTTTATTATTTTTTATTTTAGTAGTAGACTTATATATATAGTTATATAGTATATATATATATATACTATATATAGTATATAATATCATATAGATATATATATAAGTATACAATATATACCTATATATATATCATATATATAGAGATATATATATAGTATACTATATATATATTATATATATAATTATATAGTATATATATATTATATTATTAATATAACCTAGTAAAAATACAGGGAATTACTCTTTTCTCCTCAACAGAGTCTTTTTCAAATTCTCATTAAAAAATAAAATAAAATAAAAATAAAAGAAGTAAAAAAAAACTGTTACGCGGCCACCAAGAATAGAATCACTAAAATTTCAGTAAAACTTAAAAGAAAGAGAGTTCAACCATCAATACCAACCGATTGAAACAAAAGGCATAAAACATTAAAGTACAAAGTAAAATTAATTAATAATAAATAAAATAAAATAAATAAAAAAAAAAGTCCAATTCTATTTATGAATAACAATTGGAGAGCAACTGACAGCAGAGTTAATGAAATCCAAAAAAGTCAACAGGCCAGACAAAGACTGCATGAAAAAAAAAACGGGAAAACAAAACCAATACACCTAAAAAAATATTAATAATTAATTAATGGCAATGTAGAAACAATAAATAACAATGAATAATTATATGTATAATATTAGTAATATATATTAATATATAAATATATAGTATATATATATATTATATATATATATAATATATATATAATAATATATATTACTATATATAATATATATTATGATATATATCCTTTAATCTAATATATTATAATATAATATATAATGTATATGATATTATATATATATATATATATATATATTATATTATTAATTATAATATATAATATATATATATTATTATTATAATCATAATATTATAATATATACAATATTATATAAATATAATATATATATATATTAGTATATATATATATTAAATTATATCTTTATATATATTAGGTAATATATATATATATATATTATTATTGTATGTATATATATATCTTATACTATATATATATAATATATATATATTATACTATATATATATATGTAATAATAGCTATGATATATATATAATATAATAATACAATATAGTATATATATATATGTATATTATATATATATATAATTATAGTATATATATATATAATAAGTTATATATAATACTATATATTATATATATATAATATATATGAGTATTAGTAATGTAATATATATATACTATATACTATATAATTGTATATATATATTATATAGTTATATATATACCTTTGTATATACTTTATATTATATATAGTATATATTTATATATAAGTGGTAGAATTAAGAGTGAAAAGTTAAGTTATTAAGATCATAAGGATAAATGTTTAAGAGCGCTTGCAAATAAATCAGTTGAATGTGAATTAGTTAAAACTGAACAAATCTGGAAGCATCTGAAGGAAGCGGTTGTTAGCCAGGCAAAAAAGTAATCGTGAATGTGGCTAAGATAGGAAAGTAAGAGAAATAGTTTAAATGTAAAGTCGAGTGGTGGATTGAAGAGGTAATGCACAGCGGTTAAAAGTCAAAAGAAGCTTAGTTGAATGTATTTAAAAAGCAATGCTCGGTCTTTCAAAGGAAAGATGTTTGGAATTATATAAGGAAGAAAAAGGGAATACTAAAAGATGCATACGTAAGAGAAAAAAAGAGGTAAAGAGGTAAATGAATCAGTTTGGAAAGAGGATGAAGTGGCTGACTTACAAGGGAATCGGAGCCTTCTGGGGAAGGAACGCCCCGCCGCATAAGGTTAAGATCGAGAATCACAGGGGTATCTTTTAGAGAATATGGGAATAGGGATGGTGGTTTCGTAACTGTGAAATGGATGTGAGCGAATTGATGAAAGAGAACATTTGAAAAATCTGCATAACATTAGACAGTAATATAGAGGTGATAAGTGAATGTGAGTGGGTTTGATGGTGGCAAGAAGTAGGTAATTTGAGGATGAAGTAATTAGTAAAGAGGAGTAATGGGTAGAGTGCGAAAGTTAAAGAATCGTAAATCTGCAGGTATAGATGAAAATTACTGGTGAAATGAACCAACGAAATGGAGGCGAGATTGGTGGATTGAGTGCGGATTGGGAAGTTGTGGTAAAAAAGCGTTTATGGAGGGTATAGTTCCGAGGTATTGGGAGAACATTAATAGTACCCTTATACTAAGTGTAAGGGGATAAGGGTAACAGAAGGAATTTTAGGAGAATTAGTTTGATTGACGTGTTGTAAAGGGAAGATATATGCTGGTAATTTTGGTCGAAAGAGTGCGTCGGGTGACTGAAGGACTGCTGGTGAAGAACAAGGTGCGTTTAGAAGCTGGTAGAGGAATCGTGTGGATCATCTCCTTACAGCCTGCGATAAAAAATGAGCAAAATGAGAGAGAAGAAGAATAAATTGTCATTTAGGTTTTATGTATTTGCGCAACAAGCGTATGATAGGAGTTAATAGGGAAGTTCAGTGACAGGGGTTAGTCAGATATGGTGTTGGTATGGGTAGTCCTTCTGGAGTGAATCGAAAGCTATGTATCTAGAACGTCAGGAACGGTGTGTCAGAATTAATGAGTTGTGAAACGTGGATTGTTTATATATATCGGAACGAAGCAGGGATGTTGTTATGTCTCTTGGTTATTCGAATTTGTATATCCAGATGGGGATGTGAAAAAATAAGAGGGGGGTAGCAGAGGAAGGTGTTAGAATGCTGGAGAATAAGGAAGAGAGTGGAGGGCACCCTACCTATTATATGCGGATGAATTTGGTTTTGTATGGTAGATCTGAAAAGAGTTTGAGAGAGATTGGTAGAGATCTGCAGGGTGTGTAAAAGGAGCGGGTTTGAAAGGTAAATGTAGATATAGATAAGGATCTATGGTTATGAGTGAGCGACAGTCCTCGTGTGAAGTTATGGCTGGAGTGGTATAGCACTGGAATCAACGTGTCTGAAGTTTAAATACTTAGGGATATATGTTGAATGCAAAGGAAACGGGTTGGGCGGGGGGGGTGGGGGGGCGGTTAGTAAAAGGAAAGTTGGGAATCGTTGAAGTGAAATAGATGTGTTAAATTCGTTCTGGTGGACTGTAACGGGACTAAGTCTTGATTGGCGATTAGGCCCTCATACAATGAGGGGTATGTTGTAACCCTTTGGTGTGTAAATCATAATACGTAGTCGAGGACTCTGGTCTAGAATAAGAGCTTATAGATCTAAAAGTACAATCTTAGAGATTGCAGATAGACAATCTTAGAGGGGTGTTAGTGTTAGATGCAAGAATTGATAAAATGAGGATGAACACATTAGGAAGTTGCTATGTTGGGCGTAAAAAAAAAGGAGTAATGAGAAAACACAAGTGAAAGTAACCATTGAGATGGTTTTGGTGGTCATGTTGGATAAGGATGGGAAGGTAGTCCGGTTAGGTTAAGAGGGGATGTATAACGTGGTGAGCTGTGCTGGAATTCGACCGGCTGGGGAGACCGAAGAAAAAGTTGATAGAGTCGTATAGGGAATGCCTGGAAGGAGGAAGTGTAAATTTTAATTATACAAGGCAGATAAAAGGAGGCTGCATGATAGGATAAGGTTTTTTTGTAGGAGGGGGCTACGGTTGGTGGCCCACCTGGGCCTAAGGGATGTGAACCCCACAATTGATCATGAGAAAAGATGCCATGATGCGTGGAGGGTCCGTTGAGGGTCCACATGAAGTCTCTAGGGGGGAGTTACATTTGAACTCGCTACGCCGGCCACCCCAGTTCCATACTAAAAAGACAAGGGGACGGTAAGGCTGGGCCTTTGTCTTTATTCCGCTATGGCCGTCATAACTTCCTTTTACTAACTACTTTTGCTTTCCAGTGCATGCTAAACGCACCTTTCCCCCAGATTTGGGGGGAGAAGATGGGGTGCATCAGATATATATAGTATAGTATAGTTATATTATTATATAAATATATATTATATATTAATATAATTATATATGATATAATATTATTATATACCAATTATCTTTTATGTTTTAATCTATATAGTACTTATATAATATATATAGTACTATATATATATATATAATATAATATATATATACTATACTATATTAGTACATATATATTATATATATATATATAATTTATAATTTATAATATATAGTATATATATATATATACGTAATATATATATATTTAGTAAAATATATATATATATATATATAATATAGGATGTATTATATATAATATAATATATATATATATATATATATATATATATATATATATATATATATATATATATATAAGTTATATATTATATATATATATTATATATAATAATAATATATATAATATAAATAATACATATATAATAATATATAGTTATAGGATATAAGTATATTTATTAATATATATTAGTATATAATACTAATATATTATAGATAATATATAACTAGTATTATAAATATATGATTGTCGTAATTTTAACTCTAGCCTATATACGTATATATATATTATATATAATAGTATATTATATACATATCAATATATATATATAGATAGTACTATACTATATTATATATATTATTAGTCGCGTCATATATATATCCTGTAACTTATATACTCACAATTGATATATTATACTATATCTTAATATATATATATAAGTATATATATATCTCTATATATATTATATCATATATATATATATACTGTATATATATATATATATATATATATAAAGGTAATGAAGCCTTGATTCAATGTTCAATTCAAGGAAGCATGATATTCTGTATGAGGTTTTTAAATCATCTTACAAAATATTATTTGTTAAGTTGCCCAGCTCAACAGGAAAGTTACAAATATTAAAA
>JABUQX010071967.1:0-2500 GCA_015478945.1 Trachelipus rathkii | reverse complement strand
ATTATCTTTCACGATATTTATATTTTTATTATTAAAATCGATTTATGGTAGTATATATTTTTAAATTATTTTAGCTACTATTTCAGATTACATAGATACTAATTTAATCTATTAAACACTTTCATTCGATTATGAATAGCTTTTATAATATTATTCTGGTTTTAATTATTATATATCGTATCTAGTTATTACTATTATTTATATATTATTTCTATAATTTATTACTTATATTTATTAGTTGTTGTATTTTTTGCTTTGAAGTATAATGAAACTTACTTTTGCCCTTCTATACTTTACTTCTTTAAGCATGACACCTATATCCAAATCTTTTGGTATACACATAATACATTTCAAGCTGTTTTGCCATTAATGGATTCTTTTAAATGCCATCAAGTGACTTTGAATATACTGGTGTTTTGCATAATCTCTCATAATATAATATATATGATTCTATATATATATACTATAATTAATAATTTTTAATAGTATTATGTATACATATTAATATGGACATATAGAATACAAAAAAGTCAACCTATAACTGCCTTACTATATTGCCCTTCTTACTAATTACTTCTAATATTATCTGTCTATATAATTATCATATACAATATATTGCCTAAGGTGTTTCTCTACCCATTTATAATGGAAATTATTTGTCACATATTTATTGTTCAAGCATATTTACTATTATTATATATTAATTACAGGTTCTGTTCTTTCTCATATTAAACAACTGTTAATGCTGACCACTTATTCTCAGCATTTAATGATTTTTCATTCCTGTATTTTATTTATTATCATTAATAAATTTGCCCCTCACTTTCATTGTTAGGAAGATATGTGTTTAGTAAAAATTACTTCTATACTACTTATCAGCCAAGTTTCTTTCCCCAAATGGTATAGCGCTGCACCAGAATCGTGGTCTATGATCTGTGGGTTTAATATCATGTATTATTTAATTAACCTGCCTATGAACTTGTCGTGAATAGAGAATGCGGTACAATATAGGTATATTAGATAATTATGTTATATATATTAATTAATTGGCATCCTATATGCAGTACACTTTTTGAGTTAAGTATTAATAATTGACTGTATTATTAACTAGATTAGGATCAATCTACGCTAACCAAACAGCAATATCGGTAATAATATATTGAAGATTATATAATACAATGTTGTCTTTGACACTTTTTAAATTTCTTAAGTATTAAAAAAATAAACATAATTAACAAAGTCCGGGACAATATAATCTTTTCTAGAGGCATGTTATTGAGAAAACTCTTATACTAAAAGAAAATGACCATTTTTAAACAACTTACGTTAGCCCAAATACATTTGAAACTTGTACACGAGTTGATGTGTGGATATATACTTGTTTAGTAGCTATAATATGTGCGAGTAAGTAATTCAGCAATTGATAATAATTAATTATATAATAAAAATAACATTAATAAACGAATGATAAAAATAAGTAATAATAATAATAATAAATAATAATATAATTAAATAATAAATAATTAATTATATTAGGTTGGAAAGGAGGGTGTTTTAATAATTTAAAAATATTCATTAGTTTAGCTATTAACCTATTCGTAGATGAGGTAAAATAATGAGATACTAACAAGTACACTATATGTGATATATTATTATTATTATTATATATTATTATTATCATTATATATTATATGATTTGTTATTATTATATTATATTTATTATATTATTAGATTATTATTTTATTTATTTATGTATGTATTTATGATCTATTGATTAATGAGTATTATAGTATTATTGTTGGATCAATTGATTATAGATATATATCTGGTTATTCTTCTTTATGTTGATTAATATTATTATATTAGATTACTTTCTCAATTAAATAAAAGATTATTTTTCTTCTTGTGGACATTTCTAAATCATGGCCTGCATTCATATCAGTGATATTTATTTCCTGAGTGAACACCGTTGTTTAGAACAACCTTACACTTTCCGCTTTACGGAATTATTATAGTATTTTTATAGTATTATTATTAATTATGTTTAGATCTTATTAGGCTGTTAACGACTCGGTCTGTGATTTTTTCTGATTTATACTATAGTTATTAAAAAAGAATTGTAATTTTTAATATATGATTTAGGTTCTTAAAGGAAAATTTTAATAAATAATTTTAATATACTTTTCATATTCGACAGCTGTTGTATATAAATCCTCAATAAACCTGAGTAAAGGATAATATAAGTCTTGCTCCGCTGATTTATTCTAACAGAATTTAAGGCATATATTCACTGTCTTTAAGATAATAGTATTAAATTTAATCCTCTGGTTGAGTATAGTCTCTCAGTCGGTAGCTTATGTGCTAAATTAATACTTAATTGTCTTTTTATTTTCATTTTTATTATATTGTGTATAGTAGGATATTGTTGCTATGCATACTTCGTCGTTCCTACTGATGATTGTCAGCCGGCTTTTCATTTCAGAAGTATATCATTCAGACA
>JABUQX010071966.1:0-13473 GCA_015478945.1 Trachelipus rathkii | reverse complement strand
GGTCAAATAAACAATTCTTTTCAGTTGGAGTATTAGCAATAACACTATCAGCCCGAAAAAAAGAGGAAAAGAAAGATTTACGGAAGTTTATAGAAATGTTATTGGCAAGAGGCCAGTAGGATTTATAAGTATTTGAACTAAGGAGGTCAGCACACTTTCACTTTGCGAAAGTCCGCTTTGCTCGTAGGATGCTATCCGTTCATCGTTTCCAAGCTGAATAAAAATTAGCGAGTGTTAGGAAAACTAAAATTTTTTCATTAACGATAAATACTGTCTCCAGCCTGAATCGCTCGAGAACAATCAACATAGAACTATGGATTTTGGACAGAGAAAGATTTAGAAGAGGAATGAATATACCTGCTCATACCATCAGCAATTACAGCCCCCACCTTATCTGTAGAGGTTGAAGCGTTTTCAAACTAAGAACAGTCATTCCATGGATATTTAGCGCATAAACTGGGCAAAGCCCTTCAATAAATCGGATTAAAATGCTAGATGATACTCTCCGAACAGGATTTAGCTGATGGAGAGAAAGCATTAGCATTAAGAAGTAAAAGGTTGCTCCCAGATTTACCAATAGGAGAGAAGACAGCTAATTTATAGAGATAACAACTAACGGTGAAACACAGGTCTAGCGTGTTCAAGACTTGATTGGGATGATCAAGAATGTGTGTAGGTTCCCTTTTTATATTTTCCAGATCGTTGAGAATGCTGAATGATTCTGCTTCCTCCGTTCATAAAACTGAATAAGGAGTACTCACCCATTGAGTGTTATGTACATTGAAACCCCCTACTTATGGGACTCAGCATTTGTATGAGAAGATTTAACAATCTCGTGAGAATTAGTGAAATACTCACAAATGGCAAAAAAATCTTTTCCATTTGAAGACCAGTAGCAAAAACACAAGATTATTGTAGCAGCGGGAATATATTTTATGCCATAGAACATCGAAGTTAGGAGATTCTAGATTTTTGAGACGTGTTACGTAAGTGTTAATGTTTACATAAGTACATACTCTATCCTTCAGACTTATAATAAGTTATAATTAGGCATATATTAAAAAAGTTAGAGAATAAATCCTTAGCCATCTGACAGGAGCAAAAAGCTTGGATGAAAGTCAGAGAAGTTGTGTTCCACGGGTTCGAAATTAAAACGAAAGCCACGGACATTGGTAAAGTGCACAAAATGACCACGTCTTAGCAAACCTCCCTATTATTATTATTATTATTATTATTATTATTATTATTATTATTATTATTAGTTAATTATGGTATTTGTATTGTTATTATTTTATTTGTTTGTTGGTAATGTTTGTTATGTTTGTTGGAATATTTGTTATTGCTTTAGGATTATCTATTATTGTTGTATTTTATTATTTTATTATTCATTAATGATTTATTATCATGTATCTATTATATGTGCGTGCTTCTTACAATCTATTCTTTTATTATTATTATTATTATTTTATTATTATTATTTATTATTATTATTATTATATATTTGTTACAATAAATATAGAGTGTAAAAATTGAGCTACATAGACTATGAGTCAGAGGTAAAACTTAAATAATTCCACCAAAAAATCTAAATAAAAAACTAAACTTAAAACACAACTAAATCTTAAAATCTTAAATAAAAAAATAAAATATATGATAAAGCAAAAATGAAATTATTTATTCTTGGCAACTAACTAGAAGTTAAAAGGCTAAATTACATTAAAAACATGAGAATGTGTAACATTAAAGCTGCTTCTTATCGTAAAAACTACATTTCAACAAAAACATCGGGCTTCATATTTAGAATTATTCAAACATAACATAAGATCAATGAAAATATTCAAACACTAGATAAGAAATTTTGTTTTAAAATATTATTTAGCAAAGTAAATACATTTAAACATATTACTTCAAAACTCAAAGTACAAATAGAATATTACACAAAATTTCAAAAGAACTGTTGCGCCGGTAGGTATTTTTGCCTGGTCTGGTTTTATTTCAAAATACCAGGCCAGGTTCCAACTCGGGCTCCGACTCCTGCTCCTACCAAAATAATTTATTTTTTGCTCCGGCTCCGAATCCGGAGACAATCCAAGAAAATCTTCTCACCCTGGTTGCAAGGTTTTTTTTTACATTAAAATGGGCATGTTGCTCATTACAAAATATAAAAATCTTTGAAAATCGAAAACAAACTTTGAAAATTACTGTTTGATAAATGAGCTATTAATTAAACCTATGAAAATCAGGGCTTGTGGAGCCGGTGTATTTTTTTTCGCTGGCTACGGCTTCATCAATTTAAAATACGCGGCACCGAATCGGGCTACACAGATTTAAAAATTTTCGTCTTTGGTTCCGGCCCCTTCACTACAAAATATGCGGCTCTGACTCCACACTAAACCTAGCCGGTTCCAGCTCCTCCTAAAAAATTAATTTCAGCTCCGGTTGCACGCAAATATTTGCCAGTTCGCTGTTCCAGCACCTTTCTCCGCAGACCTGATTAACTTCAAGAATAGGTCAGATATTAAAATTATATTAATTATACAGACCATGGGTAAGACGATTTGAAGACCTTTGGTTTATATTTTAAATTCGGTTAGAGAGGAGAGAAGAGAGAGAGGAAGAGAGGAGAGAGAAGAGAGAGAGAGAGAGAGAAGAGAGAGAGAGAGAGAGAGAGTAGAGAGAGGAGAGAGGAAGAGAGAGAGAAGAGAGAGAGAGAGAGATGAGAGAGAGGAGAGAGAGAGAGAGAGAGAGAGAGGAGAGATGGAGCAGAGAGAGAGAGAGAGAGGAGAGAGAGAGAACTGGTCACAAAAAAAAATGGTAAGGCAGCGTAAAAGAGAGAGTAAGTAACATTTGATTGCATAGTTCATTAATGGTAAAGCAGTTTCACGACCACCTCTCAAAAATCACGTTGAAAGACAAAAACGCATAACGATCTGCATACATTTTTTGTATTGCAAGAGCGTCATAAGTTTAAAAAATGATAAATAAAGATCATTTAGAAAAAAAAAAATCTATTCCTTTAAGGGATCCCACCCCTCCTCAATTTCAAACAAAACTATCGCTTACGACCCTTTACATTTAAAGCTACGAAATATATATATATATATAATATATATATATATATATTAGATATATATATATAGCCGATATAATATATATCATATATATATATATATATATAGGACTACGCTAGTTATAGGACGGATTTACAATATATTTCAACTTGTTATAATATTATATATATAAATATAAGTATAATATATATATTATATATATACTTTATATTTTTAATCTTTATAATAATTTATTATATATATATATATATATATACTAGCAGCTATGAAATATACTAATTATTATATTATATATATATATATTATATTATATTATATATACTATATATATATATATATATAATATATATATATAAAGCGATAGCTATTTAGAGGCTGTAACTGTTTCCACTTAAATCTAAGCCAAAATAAAATGAAAAGTATATTAAAGAAAATCCTTAAGCATATTTAAGCTTGGTTGCAATATAGAGTGTGTCCAAAACTTCCTATTTGGTAAAATAAAATGAAATTTTACGATAATGGTTTAATATAAACATAACACACATGTTTCCATACATATAAACATAAATATTAGAATCACTGTTGTAGTTTCATGGCTGCACATGGATTCTTTAAATTATAAATTTTTACGTGTGTTATGTATATACATATTACTTAAAGTTACATATTTTCTACTATATATCGTATTATTATTATTATTATTATTATTATTATTATTATTATTATTATTATTATTATTATTATTATTATTATTATTATTATTATTATTATTATTATTATTATTATTATTATTATTATTATTATTAAAAATAAGCAGGTAGATATTGAATTACTGCTGAAATGATCAAGAATGGAGGGGAGATTGTGATTGACTGGATATGGAGTTTGCGGTAGAAAGGTTTGTGAAGGGTATAGTTCCGATGGATTAGAGGAGAGCAGTAATAGTAAGTACCCTTAAATAAGGGTAAGGGAGAAAAGAGGATTTGCAGGAACTAGAGGGAAATTAGTTTATTAGTGTTGTAGGTAAGATATATGCTGGTATTTTGTTTGCAAGAGTGCCTCGAGTGGCCGAGGGACTGATTGGAGAAGAACAAGGTGCATTTAGAAGTGGTAGATGATTTGCAGATCAAATCTTCACATTAAGGGGAGACTTCATAGCAAAATGTCAACTATTCCAAACCGATAAAAGTAAATATTTTTTTGATGAACAACTATGATATCTTTAATTTTATGAAAAAAAAACAAAAAAAACTGTTCGTTTTTGAACAGTTTTAGGGTGAAGAGAGGAATTTTTTTTTTTGGAATTTCCACAAAAACTGCCATAAAATCTTTAATTTTCAAGATATTTCAATTTTTTTTGCACTAGAATACTCCAATTTAGTGTGGCAATAAATTTTAGTTAGACACCTTATTTGAAAATTTTTTTTTAAAAAAAAATGTTTTACAATCTCTGAAAAGTGACTGTTAAAAATTTTGACAGAGAATAGTTCAACCATGGCTTGACACCAACCTTACGTTCTTAACAAAAAACATTTTAATATTAACGTCAGTTTGGTTTACACGTTTATATGTGAGGTTGGTACATTTGGAGAAAAAAAATCTGTTCTTTTTTTTGTAATGAATTTTTTTTTTTATAATCTCATGTAAAGGAAAAAGTGAAAATGCCTAGAAACACAATAAACATTTAGAAATTTTTTCATTTTTTAGACAGCAAAAGAAAAAACTCTCTTTTTATTCTCATATATATAATATTATTATATATATATATAATATATATATATAATATATATATTATATATATATATATATATATATTATATATTATATATATATATATAATATATATTATAATATATATATTATATATATATGGTTATATAAGCAACCTTCTATTGACTTAAATAAGTACAGTTTGAAAGCAGTGATGTCGAAGCAGGTGACTTGAAAACTGTTCCGAGATGTCTTCTTTTTTGGAGAGGCGGATCGGACGAGTAGTCAAGACTCTTGTACATTGTCTAACGGCGACGCTGTTGTCAATGGTTCGTGTCCTGGAGCGAGTGAAATTTTTTTCGTCTTATTATTGCAAATTTCTCGCAACGAGCATGTTGTGCGCATGTCGGCGATCCTTGACTTTGGTCGGCTGCTCTTGTAACCCCATGAGCACCCTGAAAAATGCCGTGTAGCCCCAGAGGGGGTTCCAACCACGCCTTTCTGTTAATTTTATAATATGTAGCAGAGTTTTAAAGAGTGATTTATTCGAAGCAGGAGATTTGAAATCTTTCCGAGATGACTTCTTTTTTGGGGAGGCGCATCGGACTAGTGGTAGAGCCTCCTGTAATATATGTCTTAACGGCGACGCTTGTTGTCGATGGTTCCGAGTCCTGCGCGAAGTGAATTTTTTTCGTCTTATTATTGCAAATTTGTTCCAACAAGCATGTTGTGCCCATGTCGGCGTTTCCTTGACTTTGATCTGGTTGCTCCTGTAACACATGAACACCCCTGAGAATGCGTGTAGCCCCATCAGGGGTTCCAACCATCCTTCTGTGGATTTAAAAAATATCGAGTTTCAAGCAGTGATATCGAAGCAGGAGATTTGAAAGCTTTCGAGATCCTTCTTTTTGAGGAGGTTGGATCGGACTAGTGGTAGGGCCACCTCTACATTGTCTAACGTCGACGCAATTTGTCGATGGTTCCGAGTCCTGTCGGCGAGTGAAATTGTTTTTGGTCTTTATTATGGGCAAATTTGTCGCAACAAAGTCATCTTGTGCGCATGTCGGCGTTCCTGGAATTTTGGTCGGTTGCTCCTGTAACCAGGAGCACCCCAGCAGAATGCCGTGTAGCCCAAGCAGAGATTCAAATCAACCCTTCTGTAATTTAAGTAAGTGTTACGAAGTTTCAAAGCAGTGATATTGAGGCAGGAGATTTGAAAACTCCGAGATGCGTTCTTTTTCTAGGGGGGCGGATCGGATTAGTGGTAGAGCCTTCTGTATATTGTCTAACGGCGACGCTGTTGTCGATAGTTCGAGTCCTGGCGCGCGCGAATTTTTTTTTTCCGTCTTTTTGCAATTTGGTCGTAGAAGGCATGTTGTGGCGCCTGTTGGCGTTCCCTTGAGCCTTGGTAGGTTGGTGCCTGTTAACCCTGAGCACACCCTGAAAGAATGCGTGTAGCCCCAGAAGGGGTTTCCATCCATCCTTCTGTGGATTTTAATAAGTATCGAGTTTCAAAGCAGTGAAATCGAAGCAGGAAACTTAAAAACTGTAAAGAAATACCTTTTTTTCTGGGGTGTCGGATCTGACAAGGTTCGAATCCTGGCGCGAGTGAAATTTTTCTTCGTCTTATTTAATGGCAATTTGTCGCAACAAGCATGTTTGTGCCCAAAATGTCGGCTTATTTGACTTTGGTTCGTTGCTCCTGTAACCCAGGAGCACCCAAGAAGAATGCCGTGTAGCCCAGAAGGGGGGTTCCAACTACCCTTCTATGGATTTAAATAAATTATCGAGTTTTCAAAGCAGTGATAATCGAAGCAGGAAAACTTGAAACTGTAAAGAGATACCTTTTTTTTTGTGGTGCCGGATCGGACTAGTGGTGGAACCTCCTGTACATTGTCTGTCGGTGACGCTGTTGTTGACGGTTCAAGTCCTGGCGTGAGTGAAATTTTTTCTTCGTCTTATTATTGCAAATTTATCACAACAAGAATGATGTTCCAAGTGTCGTCGTGGCCTGAACTTTGGTTGGTTTGCTACCTGTAAACACGGGAGCAAAACCTAGCAGAATGCTGGTGGTAGACCCAGTAATAACCTTCTATAGATTTAAATAAGTACCGTGTTTCAAAGCAGTGATATCGAAGCAGGAGACCTGAAAACTGTTGAAAGATACCTTCTTTTTCTGGAGTTGCAGATCGGAACCTAAGTGGTAAGAGCTCCTGTACATTGTCTAAGGGAGACGCTGCTGTTGTCGATGGTTCGAGTCCTGGGCCGAGAGTGATATTTTTCATCGTCTTATTATTGCAAATTTATCGCAACAAGCATCTTGTGCCCATGTGGGCGCGTGGCTTGACTTTGGTTTGGTTGCTCCTTTAACCTCCAGGAGGCAACCTATCAAAATGCCTGTGTAGCCCAGCAGAAGGTTCCTATGTCCTATACTTTATATCTGTACCTCTTATTCCAGACCATAGTCTCACTACTATATCATTAGCGCACAGGTAATAGCACACCGTCATGTAAGACCCTAGCAGCACTCAAGACTTATTCCTTTTGCTTCACTAAGGATTTAATTGCACCAGCCTCTCCTTTCTGCCTTCAGACTACATTCTGCATCAGAGTCCGTTCACTTTTCATCAACCATATATCACTAAATATTTGAAACTCCAGACATTTGTTTCCAGCTGCTTCACCATCTAAATAGACTTACATAGAGAACTAATGCCTCACTTAAAACCAGACCCTCAACTCTATTTACTACGTTTACCTTTAACCCTCCTTTTACACACCTGCCAAATCGGTGGTGGTGGTGGTTTTTTTTTTATTTTTTGTTATTATTTTTGTTTTTTATATATTGTGGTTATGTAGGTCGTGTGGGTGGTTGTTAAGAGGTTGGAGAATTGAAAGAGAGTGGAGGGTGCTACTATTATATGCGGGATGATAACGTTTATGTGGCGTAATTCTGAAATAAGCTTTGAGAGGGGGAATTAGTAGAGAGAGATTTGGCAGGTGTGTAAAGGGAGGGGTTTTAAAGGTAAACGTAGAATAGAGTGAGGTTCTGGTTTTGTAGTTGAGGACAGTCCTCAGTGGGTAGTTATGTTAGATGGTGAGCAGCTGGGAAAAATGTCTGAAGTTCAATATTAGGATATAATGGTTGATGAAAAGTAGACGGATGATGCAGAATGTGTATAGGAAAGTGGCAGGATGGTGGTTGCAATTAAATCCTTAGGTGAATGCAAAAGGCAATAAGTTCTTGAGTGTGCTAGGGTCTTACATGACGGGTGTGCTATTGACCTGTGCTAATGTTAGTGTGAGACTAATGGTCTGGATGAGGTTAAGATATAAAGTAAATAGACATAGACTTCTGCTGGGCTACACGGCATTTTGATAGGTTCTCCTGGGTTAAAGGAGCAAACCAACCAAAGTCAAGCCACACCGACATGCGCAAAAGATGCTTGTTGCGATAAATTTCAATAATAAGACGATGAAATTTCCTCGTGCCAGGACGAACCATCGACAACAGCGTCTCCCTTAGACAATGTACAGAGGTCTCTATACCACTAGCCCGATCTGCCACTCCAGAAAAGAAGGTATCTTTTGGAACAGTTTTCAAGTCTCCTGCATGATCGATACTAGCTGCTTTGAAACGGTCTTTATTTAAATCTGATAAGAAGGGTGCTTTGTAACCCCCCTACTGGGGTCTACACAGCAATTCTGCTAGTTTGCCTCCGTTGTTTGCAGAGCACACCAACCAAGTCAGGCCCCGACGACTGGGAAAATCATTCTTTTTGTGATAATTTGCAATAATATAGTACGAAGAAATTTCACTCCACGCAGGACTTGAAACCGTCACGACCAGCCGGTCACCGGCAACAATGTAACAGGAGGTTTTCCACATAGTCCGATCCCGGCACCGACAAAAAAAAAAGGTTATCTCTTATCGAAATCGAATCAAATAATTTCCTGCTTCCGATTCAGCCTTGGGCTTTGAAACTCGATACTATTAAATTCATAGAGGGTGAGTTGGAACCCTTCTGGGCTACCGTTCTTCTTGGGTGCTCTGGTTCAGGAGCACGACAAGTCAATAATGCGGGCCTGGGCCTTTTTGGACAATTTGCTGGCATTGTCGGTCGACATTTTCTGTTTGCTCTTTTTGTTGGGTTGTGGTGTGTACTTCGATTCACGCGCATGCGCGCGAGTTGGATTTTCCTTTCTGTACCAGCTTTGTGTAGGTTTGGTTGCCGTGGGGCGCGATGGTTGCTTGCACTTACCTAGCAGCTGCTCGATGCCGTCGGTTAACTGTGGTGGCTACTAGTGTCATCTCAGAAAAGAAGGCATTCGTAAGTTTCAATATCTGCCTCGATATCGACTTGCTGATAAGATACTGTTTTTAAATCCACAGAAGGGATGGTTGGAACACCCTGATGGGGCTACACGGCCATTTTCTTTACAGGGGTGTTCGATGTGTTATCAGGTCGTAAGGTGCAGTAAATTATATTTATATAAATAATCCAAATAATAAGCATATTTCGGATTCGCCACACTTAACTTAATCATCCGCATATATAGGTAGGGCACCCTCCCACTCTCTTTCATTCTCCATTACTCTAACACAATCCCTTGCTACCTCACCCCACCTCTCTGATTCTTTTCATAACCAATCCATATATATATTGATATATATATAATATTTATATTATATATATATATATAATATATATATGGTATTATAGTATATAGATATATATATATATATATAAGTATATATATATAATATATATATATATTTCTTTTTCAATTGAATCAATTCAAGCCTTTGATATATTTCTTTTACAATCCAAAAATGAAAAATAATATTACTTTTTCTCCGGCTCGGCTGCCAACTTCGACTATAGTTTTCTGCACTGTTTGAGTAATGTGCAGTACTTTCTGTTGCAATAATTTTTCACATACATAAAATATTTTTTGAAAAAAATTTATGCAAAGAATCTGGTTCCGTTTCAATACTCCAGATGCTGCTCCCCAGAAAAAATTTCCCGCCGGGGGCCGGGGGCCTGGATCCGAACTAAGGTTTCTGCACTATTGAAAATTGTTTAGCACGTCTTCCGGCAATAAACTTTAATGCAAAATTATTTATAGGAAACAAAATTTATACCCAGAATCCGGCTCCGTTTCCGCAATTCGAAACCGGAATCCACTAGGTTTCTCGGCATTATTTGAACATTGTTTCAGAGCAAGTCTTCCGGCATATTTTTCATCTAAAAAAATATATCTTGAAAAGAGTTATATAAAACAGGATCCGGACCTCTAGAGCCGCTTCCGGTTCCGACTCCAGATCCGGTACTCGACTAAGGTTTTTTGGAACTAGATTTGAAAATGTTGTGTAAAATATTGAAAAAAATATGAATTAAACAAATGATTGCAAAATTTCTTTGAAAAATATTTACTAAGCAAGATCCCGGCCTTGGCATTCCGACTGACCGGAAACGCTGCTACGAATCCGGATCCATCAAAGGTTCTGCCGTATTTGAAAGAATTGTTTCAGCACATCTTACTTTCAAACTAAATTTTCACCCTAAAAAAATATTTCTTAAAAAATTTCATACCCGGACCCGGAGCTCCGGGTTCGGGGCTCCGGGTTCGGCTCGCGAAATCCTACCTAAGGTTTCCTGTACTAAAATTTGAAAATTGTTTGCAAACGTCTATCTGGCAATACATTTTTCCGCCTAAAAGATATTTTTTTTAAAGAAATTAATACCTAGGATCCTCAGCTCCGCCTTCGGCTCTGGCTCCGGCTCCGACAGCCGGCTCCGGTTCACTTCGGCCTCGGAATCTGACTAAGGTTTTCTCATCTTATTTGAAAAAATTGTTCAGCACGTCTTCCTATCTAATAAATTTTTCACAAAAAAAAAATATTTTGTCGAAAAAAAATATACTACGACTCCGAACTTCGACTCCGGCCTCCGACTCCGGAATCCGGATCCGATTAAAGGATTCTGCACTATTTGAAAATTGTTCAGCAGTCTTCTGGCAACAAATTATTCATCAAAGAAAATTATCTCTTGAAAAAATTAATACCAAGGATAAGGCTCCGATCCGGATCCGGATCTCGGATCCGGACCCGACTAAGGTTTCCTCTGCACTTTTTGAAATTTGTTCAGTACGTTTTATAATATTTAAATTTTTCAACTTAAAAAAAAATAGTTTTATGAGAAAACAATTCATACCCAGGCTCCGGCTCTGACCTCCAAGCTCCGGGTAATCTGTCAAGCTCTGACTTCACTTTCGCTCCGGAAATCTGACTAAGGTTTCCGTGAACTATTTGAAAAATTTGTTTCAGTAGTCTTTTGGCAATAAAGTTTTCACACTAAAAATATATTTTTTTAAAAAAATTCATACCCCGGATCCGGCTTCGGCTCCGGCCTCCGGATCAGACTAAGGTTTTTGGTACTATTTTGAAAATTGTTCAGCCACGTCTTCTATCAATAAATTTTCCACTTTAAGAAACAATAGTTTTTTAAAAAATAATCAGGATTCTGGCTCGACTCCATCTCCGACTTTGAATCCGGCTCCGGCTCCGATCCAATCCGGATCCGATTAAGGATCCTGCACTATTTTGAAAATTGTTCAGCAAGTCCTCTGGCAATAAATTTTTTCATTTCTAAGAAAATTTATTTTCCTTGAAAAAAATTTATACGCCAGCCAGAATCCGAATCTGAATCCGAATCCGGATCCGACCGGACATCCAACTAAGGTTTTCTGCACTATTTGAAAAATTGTTCAGTACGTCTTGCTGGCATTTAAAATTTTTCACCTAAAAATATTTTAAAAAAAAATTCATACCCAGGTTCCGGCCTCTGGCTTCCGGCTCCGGCTTCCGGCTCCAGCTTCCGGCTCCGACTTCACCTTCGGCTCCGGATCTTGACGTAAGGTTTGTTCACTAATTCTGAAATTATTTAAAGCACGGACTTCTGGCATAAATTTTCATGCTAAAATAATATCTTTTGAAAATTTTTCTTTTGCGGCCGGCTTCTGACTCCCTGTCCCCCTCCCGATTTCGACTCTCGGCTCGACTCCCGGATCCGGATCAACTTAGGATTTGCCTATTTGAATAACCTTGTTCAGCACGTCTTCTGGCACAAATATTTCAATAGAAAAAAATTTTTTCTATAAAAAAATTATATCCCCAGAATCCGGCTCCGAATCCCGGCTCTCGCTCCGGATCCGGATCCAACTAAGGTTTCTGCATTAATTTTGGAAAATTTGTTCCAGTGGACTGCAAGTCTTCTGGCAATAAAATTTCACCTAAAAAAATATTTTTTGAAAAAAAAAACATCAGAACCATACGGCACCGGCTCTAACTTCGGCTCCCACTTCGCTCCGGCTCCGACTGCCGGATCCGGATCCGAACTAAGGATTTTGCAACACTCTTTGAAGAATTGTTTTCAGTATGGATCTTCTGGCATTAAATTTTTTCACCTAAAATGCAGATAAAAGGAGATATTTTTGAAAAAACAAAATTCATACCCAGGCTCCGGCTCGGGCTTCCGTGCTCCGGCTCCCGGGCTCCGGCTCCCGGTCCGGGCTCCGCACCTTTCGGCTCCGGATCTGACTAATGTTTCTGTACTATTTGAAAATTGTTCATGTAGTGTTAACGAGACGTGACTTTTCTGGCATTAATAAGGGGAGACCTTCATAGAAAAACCTCAACTATTCCAAACCGATAAAACAAGTAAATGTTTTTTTGAAGAACAACTATTCTTTTCTTTATTTTATTGAAAAAAACAAAAAAAAAAAAACTGTTCGTCTTTGTTTTGAAACAGTTCTTTAGGGTGAAGAGCAGGAATTTTGTTTTTTTTTTTTTTGAATTTCCATCCACAAAAACTGCCATGAAATCTTTAATTTTTTCAAGATATTTCAATTGTTTTTTGCACTAAAATACTCCAATTTGGGTGTGGTTTATAATTGTTATTTAGACAACTTATTTGAAAATTTGTTTTTAAAAAAAAGATTTTTAACATCTCTGTGAAAAGTTCTTTCAAAATTTGTCATCCGAGAAGAGGCAACAAGAATGGTTAACACCACCTTACGTTCTATGAATACATTTTAAGATAACGTCAGTGTGTTTACCACGTTTATATGTGGAGACTTGGTACCGCTAATTTTGAAGAAAAAAATCTGTTTCGGTTTTTTTTTTTTTAATGAATTTTTTTTATATCTCCCTCATGTAGGAGGAAAATGAAATGGCTAGGAAGACGCCAAAAATAAAAACATTGGGAAAACTTTTCATTTTTTAAGACGGCAAGAAAAAAAACTTTAATTCTCATATATATATATATATATATATATATATAATATATATATAATATATATATATATATAATATATATATACTATATATATTATATATATATATATATATATATTATATTATATATATATATAAATAATATTATTATTTATATATATTATATATATATATATATAATATAATCATTATATATATATAAATATATATAGGTCAGCCCAAGAAACCTTCTATTGATTTAAATAGTTACCAGTTTGTTTCCCCGAAGCGAGTGATTCCGAAGTAGGTCGACTGTTGACTGTCTTTTGGTGATGGCGCGGCGCCGCGGCCTTGCTTTTTTTGGGGGAGGCGGTAGTCGGACTAGTGGTAGAGGGTGCCTAACATGGGGGTGTA